>JAHHUM010001590.1:0-177072 GCA_036173005.1 Crenichthys baileyi | reverse complement strand
ATCAAACAAGGTTTTCTTATCTTTTCTGACTCAGTCAATTCTTCTCAGCAGGTGTGAAGTGTGAACAGCTGACACAGCCAGCCTCTCTGACTCTGCAGCCAGGTCAACCTCTGACCATCAGCTGTCAGGTCTCTTATTCTGTAACCAGCTACTGGACAGCTTGGATCAGACAGCCTGCAGGGAAAGGAAAGGAATGGATCGGAGATGCAAAAGGATCTTCAGCAGATTACAAAGATTCACTTAGAAACAAGTTCAGCATTTCCACAGAATCCTCCAGTAACACAGTGACTCTGAAGGGACAGAATCTGCAGCCTGAAGACACTGCTGTGTATTACTGTGCAAGATCCCACAGTGATGCAAAACGTAAACTAGACCTGCTCAAAAACCTCCAGTTTCTGAATACTTGCAATACTTGTAAGTCACCAGAGGAGGAGTCATCAGACCAAAAATGATTTTCAACCAATTTATTTCATTATTCCTTCCATTATCTATGTCCGCATTATTACATAATCACAGGTCTTTCACAGGGTGACACAGAAATACAGAACAGACAACTGTGCACACACATACTCAAACTAAAGGGCAGCTTAGGGTGGTCAGTAAAGCTATCATGCATGTTGTCAGACTCCAGTAAGAAGCCTGAGTACCCAGAGAGGACCCACGCATGCACAGGGAAGAATACACAAACTCCCTGCAGAAAGCCCACATCCCACATTATAACCCAGCCAGAATCTTAGTGCTTTTTAAGTTCATATAAACATCTTAAGAAGTTCTTTCAGAGGAATGATTCTAGCTTAGTAATAAAATTTCTCTCTCAAGTAGCTTCGGTTTTATAAAATCTATTCTGTCAGCGAGAGCTATACATTCATTTTAAACGATCCACTTCTACTCCTGACATCATTTAACAGGATGTCAGTAGCAGCAAATGCCACTCTTAGTTTATGGAAGGGTCATATTCTCCAGAAAGCGACATAAGCAGGGCTTGTATCTGGAGATGAGCATTGTGAGAACTACATTTTTAGCATTTTTTTTAAGTATAGTGATGTAAAGAATTGAGGCCTTTTTACACCTTTAATTTCACAAATCTGCTGTTTATTTCAACTAAAAAATAAATATCTTTGAGGGAAATATAGAAAAAAGTCTGTAATAACCTGGTATCATAAGTGTGCACACCTTGAAGCAAAAACCTTGAAATCTGTCTGTTAATTTTTATTCAACATTCAGTCTTTTTGGTTGAACTGCAATCAATTGCAGTGAATCTGATTAATCCGAAATTCAACTCAGCCGTTCCTTAGTATCTTCTCACATTTCATCTTATTTGCATCCTTTTCTGCTTAAGCCTTATTTCATAGTTTGCAGAAAGGTTAAAGAGAAGGAGCTTGATGATCTCAATGCACACATGTACCAGTCAAAGAAAATAGCAGAAACAAACTATGGCACAGTGAAAACAGTCTTCAGTAACTTAACTCTTTCAGGAGATTCTACTATTCTGCACATTTGGGTTGTCCTTATGTGCCCCATTTAGTTTTCTTTTTAAACCAACATTTTCCAATCAAAATGTTATAAACGTACATGCAGAAACAGCATCGCAAACATTTCAAATTCATCTTTTAAGCATTCTTTGTGTTGCACATTTCTGAATGGACATTATTAGGATATTTTACTGATTTCTTAAAAGAAATTGTGCAGTTCAAACCTCAAAAATGAAATGAAACAAATTTAACCAAAAATGTTTTATTATATCTTCATATTTGGTCCATTTCTATGTTTATGGTTAAAACATAGAGTAACAAATTTTTTTAATGCTACAAGGCTTCAGTAAATTGCTGCAATAGATGAGAACGTTCACATAAAAACTGCAACTGTTACAACTGTCTCCTTTCTTTCAGTTTCCTCCTTCCCTCTGTTGGCGCTTTAGGTTTTTGTGTCAGAGTTTCTCACAGTGATATTTGGGGCACACTGATGTACACCAATACAAAAACCTCAGAACAAAAGTCTGAATGTTACCCATTATAATTTACAGAAAAACATGTACAATATCACACATATATGGTTGGAATATGAGGTAAGAACACAGTGTTACCAAAACAAAAGCCATTTTAATAAATTCACTGATATTTACAAGTTAAACAATCACAACTTTTCAGTTCTTAGAGTAGAAACAGTATTTTGAATCTTTTATTTTATCACATGACAGAGAATTGACACAAAGTGGCATTCAGAGTCATTAAATGAGAATATCCATTTCATCAGATTTCCCCTGTGTAAAAACTCTTATGAAACTCTCCAGGTGTTATGCTGTTTTATTAGGTGCTTCAGGTTTTTGTTCAAGGAGTGAGTGAAGATGAAGCACTGTGATATTTAGACTACTGGGGGAATGGAACAACTGTAACGGTTCTGCCAGGTAAGACTCTTTAAAATTTTACATTATTATATTTACAGTCCTGTTTATTGTTGTTGTTTAAGTTCATATTGTTAATGTAAAATTTTAGCTTACTTTTACTTAATCATCCTACTGTTCTATAGTACATTTGTATTGTAATGGGTTCAAAGACAGTATCAACATATCATTAAAATAAAAATGTTCATGAGTTTATATGAACTGAATTATATGACTTTTGGTTAGTGCTTCTGCACTTAAAATAATTAATTTATTATAAATAATTTCTCAATTCATCTCAGTGTCCCCTGTAAAACTTTTGTTTTTGATTAAGTGTAAAATAGTCTTACCGATTTGATTGGTGTCCGTTTTTAAACCTGCTGGAAGTTGTTCCTTTTCATCTTCCTTTTTCACGCGTTTTATTTCTATTTGTGTTCTGTTATACAGATAAAAAAACAAACCTGTTAAAAAAAAAAGTTTTTATTAAGGATTAAGATTCCGGATTGTGGAAATCTAATGGTTCGGAAACCTTTACACTAATGTGTGATTTAGAGTTTGAACCAAAAAGTGTTTTTTACAATTAATTGTATTAATGCAGCTCGTTTTTATGCGCAATGTTACAACAAATTAACACTAAGGAAGAAAAAGAAAACATTTTGGCCTATCCAAATCTTTATATGATGATTTATTTGTTGACTTCATTGATCTTTACTTAGAGACTAAAACACTTTTATTACATTTTCATACTTAAAGTTCAACAATTCTTTGGCTAAAATATGAAACAATAGAACAACACTAAAACCGATGAATGTTCTTTAAAGATAACATTTCCACAGAGTTGGTTTCTGCTGTCTCTGTGACTGGGACTGGAATAATAGAGTTGATCATAATTTTTACCTGATAAAAGTAGACTCCTGTCAAAGCTGTAAAATATCTTCCAGTTAATAAAAAACAAGTTAGACAGGATCAATTTCAGGCAGAGGATGATGAGCTGGACTCGAAATAAACATTCAAATTTCATTGAACTGCAACAAAACCTAAGCGGCTAAAGAAGACATAAAAAACACAGTAAAGCCTGCTGAACCGACCTGCAGAGAGACTGGGAGGTTCGGAGCGACCCATTGGAAATGAATGCTCTACCTTCAAAAGCTCTCAAGGTTCTCATAGATCAGAATCCACTCAGAGAATTTCAGCTTTTATAAAAAGGTTGTGCATTCATGAATAAAGAAAATAACCAAAGAATAGCCTCTTATCAGAGTAAAAATATGAAATGAAATGAAGGAACAAAGAAGAACAGTTTTCACTTACATTGACAGTTATTAGCCTCTTTAACATTTATAGCCATTTTAAGGAAGAATGCATTTTAAAACATGATGAAGACAAAACCTCAATTTAAACGAAAAAAAGACTATAAGAACTAATAATAAGGCTACTAAATTCTTTAAATCAGAAAAGAATCAAATGCATACAAAGGTTTTCTAGCTATTTGAATGCATGACTGTCACCTGTTAGGAATTTAACCTAAATTAGGTTACAAATTAGGTTCACAAAAAAATAAGCCAAATCTGTAACCTGAATCTATTAGACGTTTAGCAAAGCCCTGGAAAGACAGAGTTAAAGCAGCTTCAGGCAAATAAAAGTGTTTTTTGTTAATAAATCGTTTATTTTCAGCCAATAAATTACTGCTAATATATGTTTAATATGTTTAATGATTGCATATATTGAATTCATTAGTTTTATGCGTGCTTTTATAGCAGTGTTTTTGACACACCAGCATTAACCTTCCTTAGACACTTAATAATAATTATTAAAAAAGCCTTTTTTTGATTGAAAACAAAATTAAGTGCATATCCACAAATATGAACATCTACATATTGTATAGAGTACTTTCATCTAAACTGGTGTATGAAAGATATCTCCAAATTAAAACAAAATCTTGGGAGCAATATTTATTATTTTGTTTAGCTTCATAGTCAAAAAATGCTCTGTTTTTCAGCAACCTTAACAATCTGTTTGGTTGAAATAATATATTTATAAATGCTTAATTAAAATAAAGATAGGCTTAAAAGCTTTATAAATGTAACAGTCTGACAATTAATAAATTGATCACAAATCAAACAGGAGCCAGCTAAAGAAACTTTAATGATTAGTTTTTGTCTGAAGAAGTTCAAGATGGAGTTTTCTGAAAGAAAAAAAAAAGGCAAATCATAATGATGAGGTCCTGAAGTTTGAAAATCGAACATGTAATTTTATTTTGTGGACAAACTCAAAGGAGGATGGGAAACTTTTGATTTTCAGCTACATATTGCTTTTATTAATTATTTAAAACAATATCAGCATAAAAAAAAATTGGTGAAGCTTTAATTAATGTGTTGTAATAACATGGAGCGACCAAGGAGTAATCAAAAACTGTAACATGGGAAGTTTATGTGTCAAAATAAAACAGTCAGCCTTCTGCTGATAAAGTGTTATTGCTCTTATTCTTAATGACCTGAGATAATCTGCTTTTCTTTGCTCTTGTGCAGATACAAATTCTCCCTCTGTTCCACCGACCCTGTTTGTCCTGAGTCCCCTGCAGACTCCCGGCTACCCCCTGAAGACAGCAGACGAGCTCGGTCCAAATGTCTGTCTGGTCACAGATTTCCGTCCAAAGGGGGACGATGTGGTTCTGAATGTGAGAGGTGGTCCGGTCAACGTGAGCACTGATGATGCTGTTTTCTCAAAGAAAAACACCTACTATTTTGCTGCATTCAGCAACGAAACCATCTACTCCTGTGGGATGAACGGGAAGATCGGCAACAATGAAGCTGGTAACAAACCTATTTGAGATCTGATCAAACTGTTTGTTTCAGAGAGCTTGAAACTGTCACATAAATACTAAAGATTACTTTCTAATAAAACATTACACCTTGACCAACTTATTAGAGTGTTTCCTGACTTTTAAAGTGTTAGTGTGCCCAGGTTAGACATGTTTCCACAGACAGATAATCAGAACGTTTTTCAGAGTTTTCATGATGTTTGTGTGACTGATGTGTTTTCTGTTTCCTATAAGATGATGCATGTGGGAACATTTATCCAGGTAAGTCTGAACACTTCTCGTCTCAGTTTGGGTCCACCACTGATCCCTGCAGTCAGCTGTTAGTGATCAGTTCACCCTGAACTCTGTTTCTCTGCTGTCCAGAAAAAGCCAAGCTGAACCTCTACATGCTGCTGATGAACGGAGTCCGAGTGGTGTTCACCAAAGCTCTGGCCTTCAGCACCGTCATCACCATCAGAGGCCTGCTCTTCTAACACTAACCCTTCAAGGCCACTATGCAGGCTGTCGGTAAAGCACACCAACTTATCTGTAGAGGAAAACTGTTCATGCAATTCAAATTTAAATCCATGATCTTTCAAAAGGCAATACAAAAAACATCACCAGTGAGGTGACTAGGGTCACTTATACAGTCTGAAACCTGCATACAAAACACACATAAAAGTCTTATTTTATTTTATTTTGCAGTTTGTGCCAATGGTGAGACATATGTCTTTAAAATACCTTATAAACAGAAATGCATGTATTACAAAAATAAATATTCTACTATACTTTGCTTAAAAAACATTTACAAATTGAATTAAAGAATATATGAAATAAATTAAATATATGACTTTGTTGTCAGTTTATAAAAAACATAAACGACTTTGCTAAAAAGTAAAAAAAGAAATAGCTTTAGAAAAAGGCAGGAATTTGTCATTTGTGAATGAACTATTTTTTCTTGAATTTAGCTTAGAAATTGCTTTATTTTTTGCTTCAAGTCATCAAGTCATGTTTGTTGGATTTAATTGTGTTCATGTAAACCTTTTCTCTGTACTTTGTCTGTTTCATTCTGTGTTTTAGTCCTGCATATCAGTAAATAAAACTTTAATGCAGCCTATAGGACATATTCCAGCTCTGTTAATTTATTTATTAAATGTTTTCTGTATTTTATTTCTTCTTAATCTTTTTTTATTGTTGTGTTGATTTATTTCCTTTATATTTCAAAAAAGCTTTTGGTTTTTTGACCCACATTTGAAGGATTTTCTCAGTGATCATGGGTTAATTCATGCCCACCCTCAGCCATCTATTCAGGTTTTTTTTTAAGTCATGTACATACATGTTTATAGAATAACCTAAATGATGCAGAGAAACAACAGTAAGAGATATACCTCGCTTCTCATCTCCCGGTTCGTAGCACAACAGCTTGATCGGTTGAAACCACATATCAACAGGAAGCTGAAATGTAGATGAAAATCTGACAGAAACCAAACAGCAGCTCAGTTTCACATAGAGAGAAATCACTCTGGTTAACCTCAATTCTGTTTGTTTCTTCTTTTCACACAAGCTGCAGAATCTTTTCTCGTCTGTTGACTTTAGTGGCAGCCGGTTTCCTCTGCAATGTCTGGCTTTTAATCAAATATTTTGCATTAATTTAATTCAATTAAAAATACTTATTTTATTTGTGCAAAAATTTCTGTTTCAGATTGAAAGTGAGTCTTTTTTGTTGTTTTTGAGTTTGTTTTAATATTCTATCTCAGTGTCAAATTACAACATCTACAATGAATGTTTTTCTTGACATCCGGTAAACATATTAAAATTTGAGAAACTTACAAGAGAAATTTGTAAGGAAGCTGAGCTAAAATGATTATATGATCTGATCGGCAGCTCTCAAGCTACAGATTTTATGAAAATAATAAACATCTTAATGAAGGAGTCTGACTTGTCCATTCTTGTCACATTTTATCTTGAAGGTTTTACTAATAAAATTTGATATGTACAAATACTTGATCATCAGTTTGAAACATGCACCAACAGAATCATCTCCTTTTATGGTGTCTCCTCTGCTAAAGGAGGAAACAAGAGATGCAGCATATCTCCAGTCCTGACTACAATTTTCGGAGTATGTCATTCATTAGACACGTATCTACTCTTGAAAAGAAAATGATTGCCCTATTTTCTACTGGAATATAATCAAATGAAATAAACATCCAGTTAAACAGGACAAAATTAGATTAAAAATTGCCAACAAGTAAGGCTTTAATATTATATATTAATTTTCTCAGAAACATCTCTACATTAATGCTTAAACATGTTTTAACTCTGAATTAAGCTTTACTGATTTGGTTGGGTGGAGGTGTCACTAAGCCAACAGAAACACAGCATGAAACAAGACTTTTGAAGACAGCTGAAAAAAGACTCCTCAGGTCAAACAGATCTGAGGTCATTAAGTTTTATATTAAACATGCAGCGAGTCAGCGGTTCTTCCGAAAAAACAGTTTTAGAGATGCTGCCACCTAGTGGACAAGCTTGTTTAAGAAGAAAGTAACTAGGGGTGTGTTAACACCTGCCCCTTTTGGTCTGCTTTAAACGGACTGGAGTTTGTTTCCCCCCCATGTTCCAGACCTTTTTGTGCAGGTATGAATACACTCAAGCAAACCCTGCACTGGACCAAACGACTGGACTGAGACCCACTTTTCGAGGTGGTCCTTGGTTGCTTCCAAACAAACTCTGGTGCGGTTTGCTTCCGGTGTGAATATAAACTGGCCTCGATCCAATCCAACTAGAGAAGACATATGTAACCCTCACACTTAAAGTGTATGGTTAACACTGCACTAGTCGTTTCTGTTGGTCCTCCGGAGCACCTGTAGAGACAGCAGGCCTGAGCCCGCTAGTGTGCGTCTGAGCAAGCACGTGAAGAAAAAAAAAAGACCGTGAGAGCACAGCCATGTGAGCATTGAAACACAGAGCACAGTCAAAAGTTAAAAGGAAAAGAGAGACGAAAGGGTAAAGTGTGCAAGAGCATTGCGAAATATTGCAGTGAGAGTCGCTGACATTGACGCAGACAGATATTTGTTATTTACTGCGGAAATTCCAGTGAGTGATATCAATGATATGTGAAGATAACGGCTAGCTATGCCTATAGCTAATCTTTGCATCATATTGCATGGGTGAATGTCAGTTGAGACCAGTCGGGGTATTTTTGAACCTTACATGTTGAATTCATAATGTTATTTACTTAAATATGTTTGAGTTATTTCAATTGTTGTTTAAATAGGGTGCTGTCATGGTAAATTTAACTGCTTTGACCCACATGCAGATAACACTCAGGAGACAGAAAAAGGTTTAAAAGTTTATTTTCCTTTAACAGATAACGGACCCGGGACTGGAAGCACACCAGCTGTATGGAGAGGGAGAACAGATAAGAACAGATGCTTACAGAGTGGAGCTGAAGGAAGTCTTCAGAGGGGGGAAAGATGAAGCAGAGCCTGGGAGGTTCTGCTTCCAGGCTCTGCAGGTAGGATTAGTAGGATTTTAACCTTAGACTAAAAAGATTTACTGAACTGATTTTTTCTTAATGTTGTGGGGAAAACTGAGATAGTCAAAGTGGGAGAATCATTCATTTTTGTTTTATTCAATTACATTTTCTTAGCATAGGGTTACAAAAAAAATAGTAACTGAAACTAATTCAAAGAAATGAAAAGTTTGTTAAATTATCGGGATGTGTTGTAGAAGTGGACCCTAGAATGCAGATGAGCAGACAGAATGGTGGTGAGTACAGGCTTTAATAAAACAAAAACTCAAAACATGCAGGCGTGAAACAAGGGCAGGCTAAGCATGGCATGACAAAGGTATGGAAATGAATGGGATGTTTCCGCGAGGAGTAAATAGAACAGCAGTTTATGACAGAAAAACTGACTGGCATGAAACAGGTGGACCACATGAAGCCAGATGAAGGACACAATCTAACGAAGGGAAAACTCTTATAGATCATATACTAAAAATCCATCATAAACAGAATACAAGAACTAAACCAAAGGAAAGAACTAAAGCACCACCTGGAAAACAATGATTAGAAGCTAGATCCACAACACAACAACTTGGAGAACATAATCAGAATAAGAGAAAAACCCAAAACAAAACCCGAACAACTTTAAATCATGATATAAATTGTTTTGTCTATGGAAAATATTTGAATTAATTGTCAGACTAAACTGTTAAGTCAAGAAGTCTGGCTGATCTTTCTTCACAGGAACATTTGAATCAGACAGCAGGTCAAAATTAATTACAAGCTAATTCTTCAAAAATCGCATTAAGAACTTTGGTTGCTTTCAGTCCAATGGGTTTAACCCTTTAAAATGCTGTAAACAAAGAATGCAAAGAGAATCCCAAAGACTAACCTACGCATATTCTGGGTTTTAGTATCATAAATGAATCATGAAGGTTATGAAATTAAATATGTGTTCAAAGAAAAACAAATAAAACCTGTTAGAATCACAAGATTACTGTCTAAAATTTGTAATTATATTTTCCAAAACCACAACATTCCTTCTCACATGTTTTTGTTCACTTTGAGATAAGAGTGGAGTCCCTGAGGTAAAGCAGTTAATATCCTGTTAATTTCACATTGAGGTCTTCTTACGGTGGCGCAGTTGGTATCACTGTTGCCTTGCAGCAAGAAGGTTCTGGCTTCGATTCCCGGCCGGGGGTCTGGCTGCATGGAGTTTGGATGTTCTCCCCGTGCATGCGTGGGTTCTCACTGGGTACTCTAGCTTCCTCCCACAGTCCAAAGACATGCCTGTTAGGTTAAGTGGTCTCTCTAAATTGCTCTTAGGTGTATGAATGAGTATGTGCTTGGTTGTTTGTGTGTTGCCCTGTGATGGACTGGCGACCTCTCCAGGGTATACCCCACCTCTTGCCCATAGACAGCTGGACATAGCCTCCAGCTCCCCCGCGACCCACTATGGAAGAAGCGGTAGAAAATGACTGACTGACTCACTGACGATGCAAACAAGACAGCATTTTGATATTTTATTATCCAGCTATTGATCACCAATTGAACCAAATTCTTTGGTTAACTTGTTTTGCTCTGTCTGCTGTATTGTTTTACTTTGCACAATCACATTTTAGGACTAATGTTACTGTTTCTAGACAGACAGGTTATATTTTCTTTAAAAACTTTAAGTCCCTGCAGTAAACAAACCCAATGCTTCAAGGTCTCAGTAAAGTTCAGAAAGGAAAACCAGCTGGCGAGACGTGATCCTCCACTGAAAATCAAGTGGGTGGAGCTCTACTTCAGTTGGCAGTCAGAGGCGAGACTTAAACAACAAAAGAAATGCTTACCTAGAGCATTTCATGGTTTAGAAAAAAAAAATTCTCATGATTCAGTTCAGTTAAGCCATGTTTCCCTGTGTGTTTAACAGGACTAACACAAAACAAGAAAAAAATAGAAACATTATTCCTTAGAAGTAACTCAACAGCTACTACTACTACTACTAATACTACTACTCCTACCTATACGAAGAAGAAGAAGAGAAAAAGAGTTAAAATAAATTTAAGTTAGCACTAATTTTAGTTACTGTCAGTACTGCCTGTTTTTTTGAATGACAAAATAATTACATATAATTACATACAAATATCTACAAATACATTACTTTGAATCCTGACTTACTTTTGCTGGGGCATATATTTTGGTTTGATTTTACATGATATAGAATAATTTCAAAATGTTGGACACTTTAATGAGAATATATTATATATTCTGTTACTATTTGTAAGTTTTCCCACTTACTGTGATCTTCTGGCCAAAGATTATCTGGGTCTGGGTAAAGACGTAAAGAAGAAAAGAGCTGATGTTCTTACTCATATCACCATTAGCATCTGTAAGCTAACTAAAACAATGACGTCACATATATCCAGAAGCTACTAAGTAGCTAGGTCATATTTAAATGCTAAAGTAAATTATAAATTGCTGTCAGGTTTACTTTGCCATTAGATGTTTTCCGTGTTCCTCTGATTAGTAGTTTACTTTTGTTTAGTTAATATTTGTTAAGATCCTTGTGCTTATGTGTTTCCTTTAGATCTATTTTCTTCCCCAAGTTTTTATTTAGTTTAGTTTTCTTTTGTTTGTTCCTTATGTTTATTTCCTTTCTGTCAGGTTTTAGTTAGTTGTGTTTGACGCTTAATATTCTTGTGCTTGTTTACTTATTACTTTTACAGATAGGTTTTTCCCGTGTCCTTAGATTCAGTTGTTGCTTCCTTCTAGATTTAGTTACCCTTTATGTTCACTCATTTTTAGGTTTATTATTTAGTCTAGTTTAGTTCCTCGTGTCTCTGTCTTCCCAGTTAGTATTTTGATCCCTGTATTTATGTATATACTTTTCCTTAGAACTGCTCCCTGAGTGTCTTTAGTCTAGTTTCCCCCACGTGCCTGTTCCCCTGCACTAGTATCCACAGTAACCTAATTCCCTCAGTACCCTCAGCTGATCCTCACACCTGTCATTACCTGTCATCTGATTACCTGCCTGCCTTCCCATTGGTTCACATTGCACTTCCCTCTGTACATTAACTTACAGGTTCTCCTCGCAGTTGGCTCTTCCTGTTATCTTCCTGTGTCTCCTGCTACGTGTCCTCGTGTAAGTCATTTGTTTATGTTTTATTAAAGAAGAAGATTTCTAAAACTATGTGGCTTCGTATGCAAACTTGGCCTCCAGCTATCTGATATAAAACGTCACACACTGCAGTTGAATTGGCAGGATGTCTGTTTCATTAGTCAACATGTTTTGTGCTGCTCTGTTCTTGCTCCTGGCAGCTGCAGGTGAGTTTCTTAAAATTCATCTCAGCCAGTAGTTTGTTTATTTAAATATTCCCTCATCTTTGGTGATAAAATATGTTGTTTTTTTTAAACAGGTGTAAACTGTGAACAGCTGACACAGCCAGCCTCTGTGACTGTGCAGCCAGGTCAGACTCTGACCATCAGCTGTCAGGTCTCTTATGATTTGGGCACCGCAACACACTGGATCAGGCAGCCTGCAGGGAAAGGACTGGAGTGGATTGGTTACATGTGCACTGGATGCACCGGAGCTAAAAAAGATTCTTTAAAGAACAAGTTCAGTATTACAGTACATGCTTCCAGTAAGACAGTGACTCTGGATGGACAGAATATGGAGCCTATAGACACTGCTGTGTATTACTGTGCCAGAGAGCCACAGTGAAACAACCAACTGCAGAGCTGTACAAAAACCACTCAGTCTGAACACCCGTAGTGTGAAACCACCAGAGGAGGAGCTATAACACCACTGATGAATTAAATACCAGGCCAAAGGCTCTGTCCAGAGGTCTTCAGTATTTAATATGAAACCTTCAAGAATTGTGGTTTAGTCTAATGATAACACAGAATATTTTTTCTTTGGCTGGGAGAGAAGATGACACCTTTTACATTGCCTAAATTTAAGACTTGCAGGAATGGAAAACAAATTGAAAAACTGGTACTTTTAAATAACTAACAATATCCCGAGACACCTTTGCCTCAAACAAATGCAAATGTCATATTTCAGATCTCCAACTATGTGTTTGACTTCCTCATTGAAAGGAAACCCTATAGTTACACTTTTAATTTTTCTTTGGTTCACCCTTTTCAGTCTTGCATAATTCCAGGTTGTTTGGCAGGTTCTAACAGCCAGGTTCTGTAGTGTTTCCTTCCACCTCTGTAGTGGAAAATTCTCAGAAAGTTCTGAATCTTTCCTGCAGAGGATCTTAATATGATTTCAGTCAGTTAGAAATGGCCTGAATCAGACAACCTGCAGGAAGAGCACTGGACTGGATGGCATCTTATTACAATGATGAATAAAACAGTTTATGCCTGCAGTGTTGAAGGATGTGTAGAAATCACGACAGATAACAGTGACAGCATCGTGTATCTGAGACGGTCCATTTTAAAACCTGAGGACTCCAGAAGATAAGGATGACACTGGCACACATACAGATACCGTTAACTGATGACATGTTTTTCAAGCTACCACCAACAGCTTCTTATCTTCTATTTATCCTTTTGGAGACTATTCATCTCCAATATCCGGTTTACTATAATGCACAACAGTTATTTATTATAGTGTTATGGATTTTCTTATCAAAGTGGGAGAGAAATCATCTCATTGAACAAGAGAGAGACCGGACTTTATCTTATAAAATTTTTATTCAAAGGTTTGTCAGCATTTGAAGACTGTCACCGAGCAAGTCAGAGCAACGAACACAAAGTACAAATCATATTTATAGCAGAATGAGGGTGTTGTCTCAACTTCAAAGGGTTTAGTTTTATGGTTCCTAGACCCTCCCTGGGTCAGTGGTAACAAAGTTATTTATAAGGGCACCCATCTACCCTCCCTTGAGGCATAC
Source organism: Crenichthys baileyi (assembly GCA_036173005.1). Taxonomy (NCBI): domain Eukaryota; kingdom Metazoa; phylum Chordata; class Actinopteri; order Cyprinodontiformes; family Goodeidae; genus Crenichthys; species Crenichthys baileyi. The sequence continues at coordinate 163,504 of JAHHUM010001590.1, read as the reverse complement.
ACTTCAGGGAGTGTTAACCATAAACATTCAGATTATGGATTTAGAGTTCATCTGCTCTAAATAACAGAACACTAATAAAACACAGAGGTCAGAGGAGACAGGTAACCTAAAGGTCATAGCACTTTAGAAAACTTTAGAGCACTAATAAAATAATTTTCCATTACAATAGATATTCCATTGCACGCCTTTCTTTTGATTGCAAGATAATCACATAACTAAAAGAAAATTCTACAAAACCATCACCCAAGATTATGATTAATGTAAAAAAGAAAGAAAAGAATATATATAACAAATACATGTGTTATTTCCATGGTCTTTCTCTAAGATCTAATTTTCTCAAATTACTAGCAAAACAAACTGAAATAATAAGGATAACAACTCTTTAAAAAATAAGTCTCCAAATCTCTATTTATACCACTAGAATGCTGAACATCAATATTAACTCCCCAAACAGTTTAGAGTTATTACATCATTAAAGCATCTTAAGCAATATAAAATCCATCGTTATCCATACCATCTGTCATCTCAAATGCAGAATCACCATAGTCATTACAAACAGAAATTAAGTCTACATCCTTATCAACTTTTAGCATGGAAACATTTATCCGTTTCATTACCATTCCTTTAATCATTGGAATAATACAACATGAAAGAAACATCAAAATCAAAAATCAAAATAAAAATAAAAGAATTACTCCAATCTTTATTAACCAGGATGTCCAACCACCAGTAATAAACCAGGACCAAGGATTCCAAAAAAGGACCCATATTTTCTTTCTGTTGGGTCGTCAGCCATTCCTCAAATTTATCATGGATACTTGTCATGTTGTTAGACACATCAGGAATAAAAGTGAAACATTGTTCCCCAATTAAATGACAAACACCACCCCTCTCAGCTAACAGATAATCCAAAGCCATTTTGTAAACTCATCGTTCTAAGAGCCTGCTGCTCCTTGGTCAGAACAGTGAAACCTTCCTCAGTTAAAGCAGCAAGATTTTCTAACTCAACTGACATCTCATTAATCCTATGGGCAGCATTAGCAGCCCCATAACTAGGAAAAAGTGTACCCAAAATCCCTTTCCAATATGGAATCCGAGCTCTCTTTTGCCGTTTGAGCATTGTCTTCCTTTCTAATAATGAGCTGTTTGAATCATAAGTAATGACTCCGGGTAGAAAGTGAGCTAAATAACATACTCCAGACCAATTAGCAGGCAGATAAAGATATGATCTATTTCCACACATCCAAACCATGTTCTTAGGACACGAGTACCCATCTCTACTAATGGGAAATAAGGTGTGTTTTCTTCCTGAGCAATACAAATATCTGGATCTTTAATTGGATTTCTATTACCCCTAAATCTATAAAGAGTTCCTGTAGTAGCACATGTTAAATTAGTCTCACTAGAAAATCTACTAACATTTCTGCTTTCCCTTACAGTACAATTCCTCACCCAAGGAAAAATGACCTCCACCAGCCGGTTATCTGGAAAGACAGTAGCTAGAGTATAAGCAGTTTCAATAGGAACAGGTACCAAAAATGGTGATCATTAATAGCATGTGGAATCAAACAACAAACATAGCAACTATCATTTCTTATCTTCCTCAGTTTGATGCTGATCAGTTGCCACCAGACATTATCAGTATGATCATGGTAGTCAGAAAAGTGATGAATCTCTCTTCGAATCAGCTGATGAGTATTATTATCATAATTACTCAGATTAGTCACACATTGTCTTTGCTGTACCTTTTCCTAAGTAAACACAGGAGTCATAAAAATACTTGCAATACCAATCATCAGCATCAGAACAGACCATCTTCCATATAGCTGCATCGTGACCTTGAAGTGAAATGTCCTTTCTTCTGGTACTGAAAGCAAACACTTTTTTTTTTTCAAAGAAAAAAAATCAAAACAAAACTTAAAAATCCTGCTGCCTCTCCAGAGTGGATTCTGCGCTTCAAGCTGCCCTGTTACCAAGCTGGTACAGGTGGGTGGTCTTTGGAAGCCCCTCTATGCAGGGGGTTCAGAACCAGGATGCTGCTCAGATGGTGTTCCAGTGAACACCTTACAGTGCGTAAAATGGACCCAGGTGTCACGTCCATGGACCTTCACGGCAGTGTGAGTCACCAGCAGAATTTGAAACGGACCTCTCCACTGTTTGTCTCTCCAGTGACGTCTCTATCTCTAATCTCTAATCAGCACCCACTGTCCTGGCTGGAACTGGTACAGGGGTCTGTCAGCTACTGGGGATAAGGCAGCCTTCACCATCTGATGGGATAGAGAGAGAAAACGTGACAGAACCTTACAATATTCCAACATGGAATGTTCAAAATGAGCAGTTGTTAGTGTGCTTGGGTTAGTATTCGGTCTTTCCCCTGTATTTGCAGGTCTCCCAAAAAAGATTTCAAAAGGACTCATATTAGCTCTGGATCTATTTCTCATCCGCATATACAGTACAGACCAAAAGTTTGGACACACCTTCTTATTCAAAGAGATGTCCTTATTTTCACGATTATAAATATTGTAGCTTCACACTGAAGGCATCAAAACTATGAATTAACACATGTGGAATTATATACTGAACAAAAAAGTGTGAAACAACTGAACATATGTCTTATATTCTAGGTTCTTCAAAGTAGCCACCTTTTACTTTGATTACTGCTACGCACACTCTTGGCATTCTGTTGATGAGCTTCAAGAGGTAGTCACCTGAAATGGTTTTCACTTCACAGGTGTGCCCTGTCAGGTTTAATAAGTGAGATTTCAAGCCTTATAAATGGGGTTGGGACCATCAGTTGTGTTGTGCAGGAGGTGGATACAATACACAGCTGATAGTCCTACTGAATAGACTGTTAGAATTTGTATTATGGCAAGAAAAAAGCAGCTAAGTAAAGAAAAACGAGTGGCCATCATTACTTTATGAAATGAAGGTCCGTCAGTCCGAACAATTGGGAAAACTTTGAAAGTGTCCCCAAGTGCAGTCGCAAACCATTTCAGGTGATTACCTCTTGAAGCTCATCAACAGAATGCCAAGAGTGTGCGTAGCAGTATTTAAAGCAAAAGGTGGCTTCTTTGAGGAACCTAGAATATAAGACATATTTTCAGTTGTTTTTGTCCTTTGTTGGTCCTTTAGTCGTTTCACCTAGAAAGAAGGAACAGATAAACTCTGAGCCAGTTTTCAAGTTTAGAGTCTGAAGAGAGCACATAGAGTTAGTTACAGTAAAAGCTCAGTCAGTAGCCATGTCTAGGAGAGAGAAAGGGTTAAACACTGAAAGACAGGGCCAAGTGGATCATCGGTAGAGGGTGAGCATTAAGTTGTTGCTAGCAGAAGCTTGGAGGATTCCCCTCTCCAGAAAGGTGTCACAGGTAGACACAGAGTCAGGCCAGGTGTAGCTTCTAGGAAGAGAAAAGAGAGAGAACAAAGTTAAAAGCTGAAATAACAGCAAATAATACAAAATTGAAAAGTAGTGTGAGAATGTAGCGAAGAGGGTGAAAGTGGTCATTATGTCCTCCAGCAGCCTAAGCCTATAGCAGCATAACTACAGAGATAGCTCAGGATAACCTAAGCCACTCTAACTTTAAGCTTTATCAAAAAGGAAAGTTTTAAGCCTAGCCTTAAAAGTAGACAGTTTGTCCATCTAGAGCCCACTGATGGCCATTGTTATACTAAAAACCACAACGTTTGGGATACCTCTCTCTGTCAGATTGACCATAACCATTGGAAAAGAGAGGGGGTCATACAAGGAGCAGAAATGGAGGGTGTGTTTGCACCTCAACCATAACTGAGCCGGTTTAGCCTAAACCTGACTCCCCCTTACTCCATCCAACAAGGGGAGAAGAAGACGGAGGTAAAATAAGGAAGATAGCTCAGGTTAACCTAAGGCACTCTAACTATAAACCTTATCAAAAAGGAAAGTTTTAAGCCTAGCCTTAAAAGTAGACAGGGTGTCCGCCTCACGAACTAAAACTGGGAGCTGGTTCCACAGGAGAGGAGCCTGATAACTAAAGGATCTGCCTCCCATTCTACCTTTAGAGACTCTAGGAACCACCAGTAAACCTGCAGTCTGAGAACGAAGTGCTCTGTTAGGAACGTATGGAACAATCAGATCTCTGATGTATGATGGAGCTAGATCATTAAGGGCTTTATATGTGAGGAAGAGAATTTTAAATTCTATTCTGGATTTAACAGGGAGCCAATGAAGGGAAGCTAAAGTAGGGGAAATATGATCTCTCTTTTTAATTTTCATCAGAACTCTTGCTGCAGCATTTTGAATCAGCTGAAGGCTTTTAACTGCATTTTGTGGACATCCTGATAGTAAAGAATTACAATAGTCCAGCCTTGAAGTAACAAATGCATGGACTAGTTTTTCAGCGTCACTCTTGGACAGGATATTTCTAATTTTGGCAGTGTTCCGGAGATGAAAAAAGGAAATCCTAGAAACCTGTTTAATATGGGATTTAAATGACATGTCCTACTATAAATCCTTTTTCAGGCCGTCGAATAAGAGAACCTCCCATAACATCATTTTTAACACCAACATGTTCTCTGTAGCTCTGCTGCTGCTGGCTGCTGGATCCTGTGAGTTTCACTGAGGCACTGACAGTATGTTCAACTTGAACTGTCTGCTCACCGTTTTCACTCTCATAAACATAATTTTTTTCTTTCACAGGTGTGAAAAGTGAAATGCTTACCCAGCCAGTCTCTCTGACTGTACAGTCAGGTCAGCCTTTAACCCTCACCTGTCAGGTCTCTTATTCTGTCAGCAGCTACTGGACAGCTTGGATCAGACAGGAAAAGAACTGGAATGGATTGGGGTATCTGGAGAAGGCTCTGGATGGAGTACATACTACAAAGATTCACTGAAAAACAAGTTCAGCATCACCTTTGTTTCTTCCAGCAACACAGCAACTCTGCATGGACAGAATATGCAGCCTGAAGACTCTGCTGTGTATGACTGTGCGAGAGAGCCACAGTGACTCAGAAAAGCAGTACAAAAAAACCCTCAGAGGCTGTGCACATGTACTACTTAACCAGAGGAAGTGCTGTTTTCAGAGACAAAACAGTTTATCGTACATCTGTGATACAATTCAAATGTAAGCCTTGTTTTCCAAGACTATAGACAGTGAACAAAGCTAAGACACTCAGTAACAATAGAGCATATTTAAAATGTCTTTTCAGTAATTTCTGAGTACTTCTGTGGGATTTAAATTGTCACCTCATTACTACTAGGTGGATAATCTGTTCAATGACATAAACAGTTTTCTTGCCTCATATTTAGTTTACATTAATAGTACCTTTCTTTAAGGCAGCAGAACAAGAAAGCACTAATATGAAATAGATATCGGTGGATATATTAGCATTGTTCAGTGGATATTGTTCTTATCCACAGATTCAATACTGATGATAACTAGAAACTAGAAAGATGATAACTAGAAACAATACCATATTGTTTTTTTTAAGGAAAAATCTCTCACATCTGGCATTGTTTGCCAGATGTAAGAGATGTAATTTTCCCTGGTCACCCGAAAATGGTGAGAAAATAAAAAGTATTGGTGAATGATATAAAACCATATGTGTTATGTTTTCTTAATAAAAAACAAAAAAAAACTTATGTCAATTTTATAAATACATACAGAGTGCTACTTGTAGCTGCATGCTGTGCAAAAGAGCACAAAAAGCCTGCTGGGATTGGCTGCTCTGTCATTATGCAAATTAAACATTCAGGGAAAGGACTGGAGTGAAATTACACATACTACAGCGATTCACTGAAGGATAAGTTTAGTATTACTCTATAGGGTTCCAATAAAACAGGGACTCTAAATGGCCAGAATATGCAGCCTAAGTCATGTTTTGAAAGTGAGACTCTCGAGCAAGGGATGATTACAGACATGGTTGGTGATTTTTAAAGTTGTGTTAAAAAATACAAAGTGACAGTTCTTCCTTGGTCAGCAGGATTCCAGAACGGCAATAGGATGAGAGACAAATGGTTACATTCAAGTAGGTGTTAAATAGAAATTGCTGAAATTATTTGACACAGGGTGCTTACTGATAGCAGATGAGAGGGAGTTCCAGAGGGAGGTGAGTACACCTGCAGAGAATGAGGTTGGCAGGAGGTTGGAAGGCAGATGATTGCTTCAATCTCTTTTCCAGGCTGCTATCCAGAGGTGTGGTGGTGGTGCTGTAAGTGATAGGTAGAAAATCGGTGAGGACTTTGTGTGCTTCAGGAGAGCTGTGAGAGGAGATTCAAAGAGAGCATCTTCTGAAGAAGTGGCCAAACCTACAGGTTTGGAAAAAAAAATAAAAATAAGTAAAGAAAAATGTTCTGCTTTGATCATTTATTAAATTTATCAGAGGAAACATGCACATTTGACAATTCATACTCCCAATTCAATGTTATTTATACTACAATCTACATGTTCATTTAATTATGTTACTTCCCAGTGGATCCACATTTGATTGTGCCCTCCTGTTATGAATCTTAGGCAATGAGTTTACTTCTTGTCTCTTTTGCTTAATTTCCCTGTTGTTAATGGTCTTTAGTTGTTACCATACCACTTTTAGATTTATTTTTGTTAGATTTCCTATGGTTTAATTTTTTTTTATTCAACTCTTCCCCTCAGGTCCTCTGCCTCAGCTGTTCCACATCTTCACCTGGTTGGTCAGCCTTTCTCTACACTTTCCTCAGTATTTAAGCTTACAGATTCTCAATCTTTGCTGCTGGCTCCTCTCATTATAATCTGCGTTATGCCCGTGACACTGCCTGTGTCACTCATCCTGTTTTCCTGTTGCCTTCTGTAAGTTTTCCAGCTTCATTTATGAAATTTACGTTCATCAAACGCTTCCATCTGTATCTGGGTCTTACACCACAACCATAAAACTTGACACCTCCATTCTTCTCTACTCCTATTTTACTTTCCTAACAGAAGAGTCAGGATGAGAGGAGAATAGTCAAGAAAATTTTGGGTAAAATATAGATGTTTGACAAAAGCACAGTCTAACAGTGAATATATTCAATTGTGGTGTCAAACTGTCGTGACACGTTTGCTAGAATTGTCAGTTTACCTTTTAGTAAGGTAAGAAACTTGTTTTTCTTGTGTTTGTAAAAATACAAATTTATTCTACAGCTTCACTTTGGAAAATGTTCATTTTGCCTTGTAGATCTGATTGGCCATAGTCACTTTGAAGTAAAATACAGCAAAAAAAAGTACATTAAATATAAAAGTTTGAAACATCGAGTGGCATATGGAGAATTGTGTTTTTATGGTATTATAAATTATACTAAAAACTGCTTCCTATGAGATCTGAATAAGTTATTTCGTTATTATTGGGATTCAGTAGTACAGCCTCCACATTTATTTCAGGAAGCCACCAGAAGATACGAGCCAAATAGTTTTAAAAATATTTGGAAAATAAGAATTTCTCAAGAAGTTACACAGCACTGTGTATTTCAAAAATGAAAATTATTCAGTAGAGTAGAAATATTTTTGAAATCTAAAATGTAAATGCGCAGACTGACCAGTTAGATCATCAACATTATCAGCAAATCAAAAGAAACTGATAAAATTATGTGACTCAAAATTCAACAGCTCCAGGATATAAAAAAACAACAGAAACAACTGTGAGATGAGTTTCGTCACATGAGTGAATGTAGATTGGAAGCAGATAAGGTTTTTAGTCCAGTACAAAGAGCAGGTGCGAGTCTAAATATCTTTAATATCTAGTCCTGAAAGAATTTGTGGTTAACCTTCCTGGAGGAGTTAATGGAAAAATAAAAAAAAAAAGGATAAAATAGTGGACAAAAAATAACACGACAAACTTTAGAGTAGGAATGTTGCTTTTATCATTAGGTTCACAAATTTTAAATAAAACTTGTCATTTAAAATATACCTGCTTACAACAGGTAGATGCATTCCTTGTACTCGTACTCATCGTCTTCCGCTTATCCGGGACCGGGTCGCGGGGGCAGCAGACTCAGCAGAGACACCCAGACGTCCCTCTCCCCAGACACCTCCTCCAGCTCCTCCGGGGGGAGCCCAAGGTGTTCCCAGGCCAGCCGAGAGACATAGTCCCTACAGCGTGTCCTGGGCCGTCCCCTGGGCCTCCTCCCGGTGGGATGTGCCTGGAACACCTCCCGAGGAAGGCCTCCAGGAGGCATCCAGTATAGATGCCCGAGCCACCTCAACTGGCTCCTCCCGATGTTGAGGAGCAGCGGCTCTACTCCAAGCCCCTCCCGGATGACCGAGCTCCTCACCCTATCTCTAAGGGAGTGCCCGGCCACCCTACGGAGGAAGCTCATTCCTTTATTGAGCTAAATATTTTAGACTGTTTTTAGCTTCTTTTAACTTCTATGCTTGATATGTTGTTCTCTGGGGAGAGGGACATGTAATTTAAAAAAAAACAACACATGAACAAGTGATCAAAAAGGTACCTCAGACACTTTGAGTCTTAGGATCCACATCATCATCTCCTTGCTGACCAAGGTCAGACAGCAGCAGGAAAAGAACGGAAGCAGGTTGCAAGTGTCAGCATAAGACAATGCTGAAATCTAATAACCGCAGTAAGTTCACTATTACCATATTATAACACAATAATAGATAGAGTCTAAAAAAGTGTGCATTTCATAATGATCTAAGTTGCTCTTAAGCTGAAAGCCTTGATGAAGCCTGAAAAAGACATAAGTAAAAAAAAAAGTATTGAATAAGTCAGTACAAGCAACCTATTACTCAACAATATGCAGAGTCAGCCTGTTTAAAAGGAAGTGAATTGTCTGTGTTAGTCAGAGGAACAAAGACCGCCCATCAGTTCAGAGAGGATCAATCATATTCTCTGTAGCTGTGATACTGCTACTGACAGCTGGATGCTGTGAGAAGCTTTCTACAGATTCAAGCTAACCATTACAGTGTTAACAATCATTATGTTTACGATGAATGGTGAGAATAATGCTTTTTTTCTGTTGCCACAGGTGTGTACTGCATTGATCTGATTCAGCCAGACTCCAAGCTTGTCCAGCCTGGACAGTCTTTGATCATCACCTCTCAGCCCTCTGGTTACTCTACAGGCGATGACAACTATGCAACAGGTTGGATCAGACAGCGTCAACCGATCAAATGGATATGTGGGGAGGCCGGACCTTTTACCAAAATGATGCTCTGAAGAACAAGTTCCGCTACAGCAGAGACACTTCAGCAGGAACAACTACAATAACAGGACAGAATCCGCAGACTGAAGACACAGCTGTTCATTACTGTGTGAGACGCCCCACAGTGATACAAACCACAGACAAACCTGTAAAAAAACCAATCAGCCAGCAGGAAACACTCACACACAAGGTTCATATGTAAACATGTACAAAGATTCGACAGAAAGAGCTTCTGGGGAGCAGCCCCCACTTTATACGGGCATCACATTATGAGCATAACTTCGAGAGATAACACAAATATGCTTTGCTTTGCAGATTTTATACAATAAACCTTTACAGACGTGAATAAATAGTTGAGTGTTTCAGCATTAATGCAACAGTCTTGTCACCTTCTCTGCAGCTAACAGCAATGTAGGAGAAACTTGTCAGATTTTTCTTTCAATGAAAAAAAAAGGTTTTCAAAATGTTTTTATATAAAGAACAAAAATTAAATGAAGCTAAAAAAAGATAAAGTTTAGTTATGGTTGTCATTTGTAGTCAGTTATCATCTTAATCTATGCTGTCTGATTGGTGCAGCTTCTTCTCATCTTCATTCTTTTTTATTTTCTCATATTTACTGAAAAAACAGCTGATAACAATGTTTTGGGGATTTTTGTTCAAAACCATAACTACAGAGAACACATAATAGACATTTATTAACCCTTTCAGCTATTAGGAAAGCAATGAATAAGATGTAGAAAACTTGACCATTTATTGAATCGCCTAGTGTTTATTTGAAGCTTATCAACTCCTGTGCAGGAACCTACGTGTCTGAACATTTGCAATACTTATGAACCACCAATGGAGGAGCCAACACACCAAAAATTATTTGACACCAAATAATTGTTAAAACAAACTGTTCATGTGAAGAAAAAAAGATAAGAAAGAAACATAAATTGCTAAAATGGCCTTTTACTAAATCTTGGTGGAATGAATCGAGTGCAGTAAAAATATACTTATCTTTTAATCTGTACTAATAACTAATAATCTACAGGTAACATGAACAGCATTTGTAGCAACAATAGGCCAACAAATAAACAACAAACAACCAATTGGAGAGAGCTAGTATGAAACAAGAAAGAATATATGTTTCCCTCCTCTTGTTTAAAAATTGTTTATTCAGAATCATTACATAATCACCGGTCCAGTCTCTTTGTGTATTAGGTTGCTTGCTCTTTTTTAAACTGAGTCAGGGGAGGGTCTATGCAAACTGTTCTTGTCTTAAGACCAAACCATCAGCAAGATCTCATGCAGTTTATGGCTGAACACAGAAAATAATTTTCTTGAATAATTTTTTTCAGCTGTTTTTGTGTGACAGAATGGCAAAATCAGTCATTTGGAGTTTTGCTTTTGTCGTTTTCATTCACAGTGAGAATTTTACTTCATCACTTTGAAATTCATCCAGTGATTTATAATTTTGACAGATAATGACCACATGATGTTTTCTTACAGGAGCCTGGAGTGAGATCAAACTGGAGCAGTCAGCCTCTGAGGTGAAGGGACCTGGAGAGACAGTGAAGATGTCTTGTATAATTTCTGGTTACAGCATGACAGAGTATTATATCCACTGGATAAGACAGAGACCAGGGAGAGCTCTGGAGTGGATTGGGTATATGGACACTGGTAACAACAATCCCAGCTATGGAAGTTCCTTTCAAGGTCGTTTCACTATGACTGAAAATGTCCCCAGCAGCACCCAGTTCCTTGAGATCAGCAGCCTGACAGCAGAAGATTCTGCTGTTTACTTCTGTGCTCGAGAAACACAGTGACTGAAAGCAGTGGAGCAGCTGCACAAAAACCTCCTCTGAAAAAAAACAAACATCTGTTTTCTGAACTCTCAAAATCACTAAGAATTTCATAATTCAAAATTTGTTTGGATTTCTTTTTCATGATGTTGTTCTCAGAACATTTTACTCAGAAGAAGTTTGGACAGCAATCATGGTTACTGAAGAAAAAAGAAAAACCTGCTGATGTGAGAGACCAACTTAAAACTGTTTCTTGCTAAGCATAGACACAAACATTGGATTGTTGCCTGAGTTTAAAAAAAACAATCAATATCAAACAAAAAAGCCAAAGTGCTTCTACAAAATCTGCAAGGGAACTTGAAGAAACATTTTTCTTTAGCACAATAAAGATTTACAAGAAACTGTGGCTCATTGAATGCAAAAATAATTAGGATGATAAAGACTTAATTTCAAACATTGATTTATTTTTTCAAGGTAAATCAGATAATACAATATGAAAATTTGGCAAACTTTTAATTAAGATAAATTTGAATAATTTGAATTAATGTGGAAGAGCAAAGATGATAAGTGAAGATGAGAGAATCTTCCTGTTCATCAATCATGGGAAGGATTAGTCTGCAGGATAGATACACACATACATTCACCGGCCACTTTATTAGGTACACCTTGCTAGTACCAGGTTGGACTCCCTTTTGCCTTCAGAACTGCCTTAATCCTTTGTGGCATAGATTCAACAAGGTACTGGAAACATTCCTCAGAGAGTTTGGTCCATGTTGACATGATAGCATCACACAGATGCTGCAGATTTATTGGCTGCACATCCTTGATTCGAATCTCCCGTTCCACCACATCCCAAAGGTGCTCTATTGGATTGAGATCTGGTGACTGTGGAGGCCATTTGAGTACAGTGAACTCATTGTCATGTTTAAGAAACCAGTCTGAGATGATTCGTGCTTTATGACATGGTGTTATCCTGCTGGAAGTAACCATCAGAAGATGGGTACACTGGTCATAAAGGGATGGACATGGTAAGCAACACTACTCAGGTAGGCTGTGGCATTGACACAATGCTCAATTGGTATTAAGGGGCTCAAAGTGTGCCAAGAAAATATCTCCCACACGATTACATCACCACCACCAGCCTGAACCGTTGATACAAAGCAGGATAAATCGAGACTCATCAGACCAGGCAACGTTTTTCCAATCTTCTGTTGTCCAATTTTGGTGAGCCTGTGCAATTTGTAGCCTCAGTTTCCTGTTCTTAGCTGACTGGGATGCTCTTCTGCATGCCTTGGTTGTAACGAGTGGTTGTTTGAGTTACTGTTGCCTTTCTATCAGCTCGAACCAGTCTGGCCATTCTCCTCTGACCTCTGCCATCAACAAGGCATTTGCGGCCACAGAACTGCCGCTCACTGGATATTTTCTCTTTATCGGACAATTCTCTGTAAACTCTAGAGATGGTAGTGTGTGAAAATCCCAGTAGATCAGCAGTTTCTGAAAAACTCAGACCAGCCCGCTTGGCACCAACAACCATGGCACGTTTAAAGTCACTTAAATCACCTTTTTTCCCATTCTGATGCTCGGTTTGAACTGCAGCAGATCGTCTTGACCATGTCTAAATGCCTAAATGCTTTGAGTTGCTGTGTGATGGAAATTCTTTTATTAGGTTCTCTAAAGTGTTCCAAAGTGTATGAGCTTTAGGTTACTTCTCTCTTCAACATCTGTGTTTAGAGGAGGAAGCTGTAAAAGCCAGTATCAGACGTTTAATGGTTAATCCTTTAGGGTGATGTCTCAGGAAGAGCAGATGGGTCCGCTCGTAAATAACCTTGTTACCTCTGACCCGGGAAGGGTCTAGTGCCATAAAGCACAAACTCTTTTAAGTTGAGGTAACACCCACATACTGTTTAAATACTGTGTGTAAATGTTGATCGAGGCTCTGCTTCACTGACTAAGCTCAGTGACAGGGTCTTCAAACGCTGAATGCCTTTGAATAAAAGTTATAAAGACAAAGTCCGGTCTTTCTCTTTTTGATGAGTTGATTTCTCTCCTACTTTGATAAGAAAAATCCACAACAGCTGCCATGTGATTGGCTGATTAGAAATTTGCGTTAACGAGCAGTTGGACAGGTGTACCTAATAAAGTGGCCGGTGAGTGGAGTGTATGGTCGTCATCGTGATCGAAAATTGTTCATTGAAAAAATGTGTGTGACAAATTTTGACTAACATTGTACATGTCAGTTATGTTTTGTAGTTTCCTTGACAAGAAATCGACCTTTAAATGATGCAGATGGCACATCTCTTTGCTGGGTTCTCTATGCATGTTTTTTGCATTATAAGGTAAACCATAAACTGTTTGTTCAACATCAACATTTTCTCCCACCACCACTAAAGCCAACTGTGATGCAGACTTGGGGAGGCTATTTCTTCAATTAAATTATTGATATTCCACATTATCTGTTTTTTTTTTTTTAATGAAGGTCATTTTACCAAAATACAATAGAAGAAATACTGAGGAATTACCTTCATTCTTTTCATCCCACCTTGCAACTGCTGACAACTGCAGATGGACCCCTCTCACATAGTGAAGGTAGATTGATAAAACATCTTAAATTCATCAGTTATGGGAGTGAATGAACCAAGTAACCAGTAAATTTGAACTCTTTAACCACCATGAGAAGCCGGAGTTTGAATGATAGTAAAACTAAAACAGGTCTCAAATTATGTTAATCAGACTGATCAGCTCAAGAGAGTAAAAAAGGGACAGAACAGAGCTTATTTAAAATGTGTCTGTTTACAACACTAGAATACCTTCTGTAGGGTCTATTATTCTTTTTTTTTTTTTACTTTTTCTTTGTCTGACTTCATGACAACAGGTCAACCAATATCCAAACAGTTGAAACCTCTGGAAACTCAGTTTTAGTTGTAGCGTTTACATCTTCAGCTAATAGGTGACAGACATCAGACAGGAGTGTTAAAATTAATAGGTTTTTAGCAGCTAAAAGGGTGGAGTGTTTTCAAAGCCTTGATGAATCCTTACACACATTGGTTATTAACAAAATATCAAAACACTGATCCTATATGAAGTTAGTACACACAACCTGGTTCTTAACAATATGCAAATTTAGCCTGTATAAAGGGAAGTGATGTGCCTGTGTTAGTCAGAGGAACAAAGACTTCCCATCAGTTGAACTTCAGCATCAATCATGTTCTCTGTAGCTCTGATTCTGCTGCTGACAGCTGGATCCTGTGAGGAGCTTTTTACAGATTCAAATTAATAATTACAATTGACAATATGACAATTTGAATTACTCACTATAGTTGTTATCTTTGTTTTCAAAGGTGTGTTCTGCATAGATCTGATCCAGCCAGAGTCCAAGATTGTGCAGCCTGGACAGTCTCTGACCATCACCTGTCGGCCCTCTGGTTACTCTCTGACTGATAGCAGCTATGCAACAGGTTGGATCAGACATCCAGAAGGAAAACCAATGGAATGGATATTTCATATGTGGGGTAGTGGTAGCTTTTATCAAAATGATGGTCTGAAGAACAAGTTCAGCTACAGCAGAGACACTTCTGCTGGAACAGTAACGATAACAGGAAAGAATCTGCAGCCTGAAGACACAGGTGTTTATTACTGTGTGAGACTCCCCACAGTGACACAAACCATGGGCAATCCTGTACAAAAACCCAGCAGCCAGCAGTCAGAAAAATACTTTATAACCATCTGACCAGACTGACTACTGCACAGCCCTCTGCTGACTTTAACAATGCATGTTTGCTTAATTATAGGCGAACTCTGAAATATTAGATCTTAAAATCTCAAACATTCATATAACCTCCTCTGCAGCCAACTATATACTTTTTTGAGAATAAATCATATAATACATTATCAGTTTTTATATTGGTTTCATAAAATTGGAAAAAACATAAATAGAACATAAAATAAAATAAAATGAAAAAAAAAAAACCTCACTACTACACTGAAGGCCAAACTAACTATGATTACTTTATTATATTTAGGCAACAAGCTTTAGTCAACAAAGCAAACAGCAGCAGAAACCAACAGTAGACATCATTCAAGACTTAAATTTTATTTAGTTGACCACCAACCCCTTTGAAATGAAAATGTGTTCATCAGTGGCTGATTTTCCAAACTGGCTTCAACCTTTCTGTGGTTATGTTAGATGGAAAACGTTACATTGTAGGTTTGATTATATGCAATCTTGGCCTCCTCCTATCTGCTATATAAATATCATGGATGCATGGAGCTAGTTAATAGGATGTTGGTTTCATCAGTAAACATGTTTGTGCTAATCTCTTCCTGCTCCTAACAGATGTTGGTGAGTTTTTTGCAGAATTATCACAGTTTTAATTCATTTTTTAACATTTCTTCATCATTTCTAATAAATTGCAGTTCACCTTTAATTGGCTTAAACTGTGAACAGCTGACACAAGCAGCTTCTTTAAGTGTGCTATCAGATCTCATATTCTGTTACCGGCTACTGGAAAGCTCGGATCAGACAGCCTATAGTGAAAAGAAGAGAGTGGATTGGGAGAGCAATGAGATCCTTTCCATTTGGGGTTTCAAACTCCAGTCCTCAAGGGCCGGTGTTTTACACCTTTTTCTTGTGTTCAAAATTTACCGTTCCAATAAAACTCTGAATGGACAGAATCCGAAGCCTGAAGACTCTTCTGTATATTATTGTGTGAGAGAGTGACAGTGACACAAACAGGAGATGTACAAAATCCTCTCATTAACACATTTAACTTTTAAACTTTAAAACACTTTTATAATGTTTTCATACCAAAAGTTCAACAGTTTTTAGTTAAAATATGAAGCGATAGAACAACACTAGAACCAATGAATTTTCTGTAAAGATAATATTTCCATGGGTTTAGTTTCTTCTGCCTCAGTGTAGCTCTGTGACTGGGACTAGAATAACTAGAGTTCGTCATAACTTTGACCTGATAAAGGTAGACTCCTGTAAAAGCTGTAAAATGTCCTCCAGTTAAGAAAAAACTTAGAATCAAGTTCAGTCAGAGGCGAATGGGCTGGGTGCGAAATAAATTATAACACTTCATCAAACTGCAACAAGACCAAAGTGGCTAAAGAAGAAATAAAAAATATGGTGAAGCCCGCTGGACTGAGTTTTTTGGCCTTTCACATAAAATCCCAATAAAATATATTTATGGTTGAGGTTGTGGCAGAGCAGTCCATTAAATGGGTAGATAAATGTTCCAATGTGTAGAGAGATGGGGAAGTAACAGCGACCCATCGGTTCTCACAGATCAGATTCCACACAGAGAATTTCAGGTCTAAGAGGAAGCTTGCACATGATCCAACAAAGAAAAATGACAAAATATATTTGCAAACCCTGCTCAAAAAGTCTGACTTCTCAATCATATTGACATTTCAACCTGAAAAGACTCACAATAAGAAACACAAAGATGGTGATTAGAGAAGTTTAAAGATAAAAGTTAATTTCTTTGGCGCTCGGACCCCGGAGGACGACATGAATGCTGAGAATGACATGAGCCTGAATGAACGTCTTAGGCTTAGAATTGGATGAGTCTTTCTCCCTTGGGATGCAATACTGTTGGTAGAGTGAAGGCCTAAGAAGGTAAGGGAGCCGGGAGGAGTTATGGAAGGGAGATGGTGGAGGTGGGCGGAGGAGGGAATCCATGACTGGAGGTCCTTTAAAGCGAAGCCTCGGAGGATGTTGATTGAAGACAGACCAAAAAACAAAGCGGTATACAATTGTCAAGTAGAAAGAAAATTATACATGATTTGAAAATTTTTTTACATAAACATGTGCTGCTACTTTTTACTTTTACTGTTACAAGGGTCTTTTTTTTATTTCTGCCTGCGTATTATGTGCATTCTAACCAAAGTGTCTCCCAAAAAAGTTAATTATTGCTTACAATGACAAAGACTCGTTATTCTTTGATGCATTGATAATAACTGTCTGTTCTGTGTTTTCAGCTGCTGGAGGCAAGGCAGAGTGTGCTTGAAGCAGATGAGCTTGCATTTTGGAAAGGGGTCACCATTGATCTCATGTCAGATGAGGAAGATGGCAGCTTCGAGGGGGCATCTGATTGGATTGTGCGGCCCCCAAATTTCCGCAGCCAGGAGCTCAGTGACCTCTGTTTGAAGTTACAAAGGAGACTAGAGGCGGATCCAAAGTATAGTCTAAATCATCACAGGCGTCTGCACATTGGGGAACTTTCTGCAAGAACGCCACCTTCACATGGTCCAGAACTTGACAAGTTTTTTAACTCTTCTGTTTAATTTAATGTTTAAATACTTTTTTTTTAATAAAAAAAGTGAGTCAAGCATGTGCCTCATGTCCTTTATTCAGGTATGGATCAGTGTATCTATATTCAGGGCTTCAAGTACCCCTGCATGAAGGTGCCTCTGTTTCAGCATACAAATGATTGCAGTGCTGCAGTGGCCCTATTCATATTAGTAAGATGTGAGGCAGCAAAGGGACACCTAAAATAAGCAGGACAAGGGTACTTGATGAGCAGGATTAAGAAGAAATTGGTTAGATCATTAACCCACCATGAATGAAACAACATGAGTTATATCATATGAAATTAGTTTTGAGTAAGGGCTGTATTTTTGACACAGGGTTATCATAATTCATAAGGGAGGGGTTAACCAATTCCTGTAAAAAGGCTCGGTGTCCAATAGGGACAGATCTACCTACGGTATGACAGCCAATCACATGTGATTAGTGATTGATGATGTCAGCTGATTCATCCAATGACTGAGTAGCCACGTAGGGTTACTCAGTTTATGGAAGCAAATGTGTCCCAATATTCAAATTAAAATGTATTAATGATGCTTTTTCATTTTCAAAATGAAGCTGCAATTTTGACTCATAAATAAAATTAAAAATAAATCATTCAAACTGTCATCAGTCAGCCATTTTCTACCGCTTATTCCATAGTGGGTCGCGGGGGAGCTGGTGCCTATCTCCAGCAGTCTATGGGTGAGAGGCAGGGTACACCCTGGACAGGTCGCCAGTCCATCACAGGTCATTCAAACTGCACTTTCATTTTCTTCTCCAAGACTGCTCAATTTGTAAATTAATTAAAATGATACATAAAATAACGTTAAAATAACATAACTGTTATGATTCTGGTCCATCTGCATGCTGTTTTCCTCATCTGCTCTGCCTGTCAGCATTCAAGCCCAGGCCGGCTCCTGCTGAACAATCCCCTGCTCTGTTCAGATTCTGAGAAGGTTAGTGGTCTTTTTTTGGGCTCGGGTATTTTTGTCAGGACTACTTAAAGCCACTAACCTGCCTCTGTCGTGGTTCCTGGCCCCTGGATGGTGGTCTCCTGCATTCCGGCCTCCTTGCTCTGAATAAATCTTTAACTCTGCTTTGTGTCTCAGGAGGAAATTTTGAGTCCTCTGTCCCAATCGTTACATTAACATTTCATTTTCAAAAGATGTCTCAGCAAAAAGTGAGCAAAATTCATTTGAAATGTCAAATTTGAAAATTAAAATGTATTAACAGAAATGCTTTTTCATTTTAAAGTCAAAGGTGAATTTTGGACTCATAAATGAAATAGGTAATAGATCTTTCAAACTGTGTTTTCATTTCGTTTCTTCAAGATTGCTCATTGTGTGACACAACTAAAGAAATAACTAAGAGGAAAATGCTTTTTCGTTTTCATGCCCATACCCGTAAAAAGTTTTCCAAAAATCAATTTGACTTCGCAATTCCAAGGAGCGCAGGAGAGTGAAGTCAGTGGCAACTCTTCTTCTCCTGCCCCAGACCGCACAATTACGCATCCTGTACGTTAGGGAGCGGTGTGCATAGCTCGCGAGACCAAATGAGAGCATGAAGATTGTGTTCAGAACAGTGGGAAATCACCATGTCCAAATATGTACCAGAGCTGCTAAGGGAAGCCGCAGCTGCCCTGGAAGGGCAACAAAATCTAATAGTGGGTATGTCCCAATTCAGGGGCTGGATCGTTCGAGGGACCCGGTCTACGTGGGCTGGGTCGTTCTTTGACCGCTAAAACCACGGAGCCCGGAAGTGAGCAGCTGCGGATTGGGACGGTCTAGCCTCACCGCCGGGAAGGCTGGCGAGGCAAGCCGGAAGTTACTACAGCGGGAGCGGAAAACTCCGAACATGTAGGAGCACGCTTAAAAATGAATCGCACTAAAAACATTGTAGAAATTCATTTGTGTCAAAGAAAGTATAATTTTTCACAATTTAATCACAGCTCTTGCCCTTTGGTCCACCTTGGCTGCCCCTGCTTGACCAATCCACTTCTACCCGCAAAGAATGGGAAATGATGGACTGTGAAGGATACTCACGACCCATCCTTCAAATCGGGCAAAAGAAGGACACATTTGTCGACCGCATTTGAAGGAGTGTCGGAAGGATTCATGAATTTGGACAGCCTTCGTTGCCACGCAGTGACGTAATCTGCCTACAAATTCGGGCATCGAAGGATCCATCCTCTGAATTGGGACATACCCAGTATGTGAGATGTGTTCCTCACATACTGGGTGTGTGATGTGTGAGATGTGTGAGAAATTCAGCAAACGATTTTAATAATGCATGTATACACATCTATTACATGTAGTCACATCCACAGCTAATAGAAGTCCTGATGAACTTTGTATTATAAGATCATTACTTCATGAAATTCAAACAAGACTTCAGCGTGTGTCCCTGATGGATTCAGAGGGATGTGGTGGAGAGACTGAGCAATCTCAGGTCATCTGCTTTATGGCACCCTGATGGATCAGAACATAGTGGTGGATTGCTCCTCTCTGTTCAATGCTGGACGGAGAGATTTTGAAGATCATTCATTCCAGCGGCCATCAGGCTTCCATTTTAAAAGCAAAATGTAAAATGCAAATTAAGTTTGCTGGGTGCCTCAAAACCTTGAATACACTAGCTTAAAACTGAACTTTAGCAATTTCTGGTCTGCTTACTTGTTAACGCCGAGCTGCTGCTCAGACCCAACTGTGTGGGATTAAATAAAGTTGAGCCTGCAAAAGGGAAAGTGAAAGTTTGTGCAGCAGGTCCTGCACCTGTCCAATATGGGCAAGGTTTTTCTGCTCTGGACAGTTATATGCAACTGAAAAAGAGACAGCCTAGTTGGTCCAAGTTAATATTATTCTAAAACACATTTAAAATATGGGTAACAGAGTGATATCAATTTAAATAGTTTAAAACATACATAATAACATAAATATTGACTGAACTAATAACCTTTGGCCGTCTCTCAATGAACCTCTGGGAAGTTCTTTCAAGGCTCTTTGGAAAACCATTTCAGGCGACCACCTCATTGTAAGGATTATGATTATTGATTAATTAAGATTTATCAAAAATTATAATAAAAAAATCATAATTCAGGAAAAGACATTCTGTGCGTTTGCATCTGCGCCGGGTTTCGGCATGGTCTTCGATCGGTACATTAATCTTCTGACCTTCCTGTATCAGACAGATTTCCAGCTTTTAAGCTCTTCCGGGAATGGCCGGGTGGAGGAAAAGTTTGCCTGTGAGCTTTTGTCTCTGGATATGCGCCTCCGTTGCATCGTCCCGTGAGACACGCTGGAAATGGCAATGAAAGTTTATTTTACATGGGTTTTATAATCCTGGGTGACGTCAGAGCTGCGATGTCTGTTGAGCTGCGCATGTTCAACTGTGCAACCAAAATGGATAACTCCAACATCATGAAGCTCATGGAGAGAATACCAAGAGAGCAAATCAGTAGAGGCAACTCTGGCTCAGGTTGTAAGAGTTTGTCATATAACCAGTCTCAGTCGTTGGGTCCCTGAGCAAGACCCTTAGCCGCAGAAAGCCCCGGGCGCCACACTGTGGCAGCCCACTGCTCCCTAAAGTGATGGGTTAAAATGCTGATATCCATTTTTTAATTGTGAGATCAATAAAGTCTAAATTATTATTATTAATCAAAGCAAAGGGTGGATATTTTTAAGAATCTAAAATATAAAAATGTTTGGAGTTACTTCACACTTTTTGTTTACAATATAATTCCATATACAGTCATATGCACAGCAATAGTTTGACGGTATTAAATAAGCAAGTATTCATTTACTCGGACAAGGAAATAGATGCCGCTGTCGCTGAAGAGAAGGGACCTAGAACTGCAGGTCTGAAACTGTGGTCTTCAAGTCTGGAGACACATGCTTCTTACAAAATCAGCTGCAAAAACAAGACTTGTGCGATGATGCATAATGGTGCAGTCTGGGGCCTGAGAAGAAGAAATGCCACTGACGTCACTCTCCCGCGCCGCTTGGAATTGCAAAGTCAAATTGATTTATGATTTAACACTTTTTGCAGGCGTGGGCATGAAAACGAAAAAGCATTTTCCCCTTAGTTATTTCTTTAGTTGTATTACACAATGAACAGTCTTGAAGAAGAAAATGAAAATGCAGTTTGAAAGGTCTATTAACATTTAATTTTGAGTCAAAAAATTCAGCTATAACTTTAAAATTTTCAAATTTGACATTTCAAAATGAATTTTTGTCCTTTTTTGCTGGGACATTTTTTGAAAATGAAATGTTAAACGTTATTCTATTTATAATTTTCATTAAGTAACAGCATAAGCAGTCTTGAAGAAGAAAATGAAAATGCTGTTTGGATTATCTATAAGCAATTTCATTTAAGAGAAAAAATGCAGCTATGACTTTAAAATGATTCTGTCATAATGCGGTTTTGGGTCAGACCAAAGTGCAGAGAAGAACTCCTTTTGCAGGTAAGACAAGTCTTTAATGTTCATGCCAGAACACAGACAGGGTAGCAAGTGATCACACACAAACACAAGGAACCAGCGGGGAACAAAGTAAACTAACACGCTTAAATACATAACTGAACAGCAGGGGGAACCAATAACACACGCGACCAGACAATCAGGGGAAAACACAGAACAGGTGTCGGCTTGGGGTGCAGGGAGACAGAAAACAAAGGACTAGACTAAGTTATTAAACAATAACTCAAACTCAAGAACTCAAAACACAAGCTGGCATGACAGAAACGGAATTTCTGTCAATACATCTTAATTTTCAAATTGGACATTTCAAAATGAATTTTGGTCACTTTTTGCTGAGACATCTTTTGGAAATGAAATGTTAAACACTATTTTATTCATAATTTTAATTAATTTACAAATTGAGCAGTCTTGGAGAAGAAAACGAAAATGCAGTTTGAATTATTTATTTTTAATTTTATTTGAGTCAAGAAATGCAGCTTCATTTTGAAAATGAAAAAGCATTTTATTAATACATTTTAATTTGAATATTGGGACACATGTGCTTCCATAAAGTTTTTCTCAGTTTGCTGTAATCTTTACTTTCCTCTATCACATTTTAAGACTAATATTATTGTTTCTAGACAGACAGTTTACATTTACATTAAATACTTTAAGTCCCTGCTGTAAACAAATCCTAAATTCATTTGTAAACTATTAATGAAATCACATAATGCACCATTGAATTTCACGTAAACACCCAATATAAATAACAAAATGTCAACATAAAATAACCAAATGTCAATATAAAATAACCAAATGACAAACAGACCAAAGATAAAAACTACAACAGATTTCCTGAGTCCTCCCAAAAATAAACAAAATAAGAAAAGCTTAGCTAAAGCATTTTGTGGTTAAAAACAACAAATTCACATGATTTCATTCAGTTGAACCACGTTTCCCTGTGTGTTTTACAGAACTAACAGAAAACAAGAAAAAAATAGAAACATTGGTTCTTAGAAGTAACTCAATATCTACCATTACTACCACTACTACTACTACTGTTACCTCTAAGAATAATAACAATTACAAATAATTAGAACATCTACAATAATAATAATAATAACATACTAATAAAAAAACATCTATGAACACATAACATTCAGTCCTGGCTTAGTTTTGTTGGGAGCTTATATTTTTGTTCTCTTGGTTTACCTGGTATAGAATACTCTAAAAATGTTGGATACTTGAATGAGAATATATTATATTTCCTGGTAATATTTGTAAGTTTTCCTTCTTACCGTGAACATCTGGCCAAAGATTGTCTGGGTCAAGGTAAAGAACAACAGATGTTCTTATTCATATCACCATCAGCATCTGTAAGCTAACTAAAAGAGTGACATCACACATATCCAGCAGCTACTAAGTAGCTAGGTCATTTTATTTAAATACTAAAGTAAATTATATATTGGCCATTAATGCTGTTTAAATTACAGCGCTCAAAAACAATCAATTGATGTAACACTGAAGTCAAGGAAACAATAGTTTTAGTCATTTAAAAACAAGTATTTTTTATTTTACCAAAATACAACAGAAAAACTGAATTACCTTCATTCTTTAAGTCCCACCTTGTAACTGCCGACAGTAAAGAATAAGAGGGAAAATGGAAATAACGGGAAATGGCCAATTTAAATGAAACAATCAATGTTTGTTTGGACGAAATAATTAGACTTTGTACCTCCTACTTACAGTCTGCAGATGAACCCCTCTCGGATAGTCAAGGTAGATTGATAAAACATCTTAAATTCATCATTCATGGGAGTGAATGAACCTAGTAATCAGTAAATTGGAACTCCTTAACCACCATGAGAAGCCGGATTTGAATGATAGTAAAGCTAAAACAGGACTCAAATTGTGTTAATCAGACTCATCAGCTCAAGAGAGCAAAAAAGGGACAGAACAGAGCTTATTTAAAACGTGTCTGTTTACAACAGTAGAATACTTTCTGTAGGGTCAGTTATTCTTTTTAAAAACTTTTTTTGTCTGACTTCATGACAAAAGGTCAACCAATATCCAAACAAACCGTCAGGGTGTGGTTTTGGTGTGGACCAAAGCACAGACAAGTGCTTGGATGCAGCATTGCAAAGCAGTCTTCAGCTTTATTCAAAAGGGTCAAAAAACGTAACAAAAACACACTGCAGGTACTGACCAGAGTCTGAATCCAAAAAAACTTACAAATCTGTGACACTGCAGGAACATGGCATGACGAGGGTAGCGAGTGTGAGCGAACAGGCAGAACAGAGTGTGAACAAACAGAGGAACCAGCAAAGAACAATGAAACCAAACCAACTAATATACAGGGAGACGTGAGAGGAGAACAAAGGGCAGATAATCAAAGAGACACAGAACAGGTGTGGCAAGGAGATAGGGAGGCTGAAGGGACAGTTGGAACTGATTAACCAATACAGAGAAACAAAGACCTAAGCAGAACAATAGACTAAACCAAAACATAAGAAATCTAGAATAACCAAGAGGTAAAGGAAACAGAGGAACTGGAAGGAAAAGAAGAATAACAAGAACCTGAGGCCTAAGCAAAAGGAAACTATAAAGAAAGCCTGACTACAAGTAAACAAACAAACACTGAAAGAACAAAACTGAGAATGAAGCAGAGGACTAGAATAAAAGTAAACAATAACTCAAGCTGACCTAACAGGAAGGAGAACTGGAACACTAGAAACTAAACATAAAGAACTAAGCTAGACAGAACAGAATAAAAACACAGAAAGGGAAGGAGGAGGAACAGAAAACAATAAACATGAATACAAAACCTCAAACAAGAAACATCTAGCAAAACAAAACCCAAAACCACAAACAAAGTCCAAAATGTCCCATCCTGACACAAACAGTTAAAACCTCTGAAAACTCAGTTTTACTTTTAGCATTTACATCTTCATCTAACTGGTGACAGACGTCAGGCAGGAGTGTTAAAATTAATAGGTTTTTAGCAGCTAAAAAGGTGGTGTTTTCAAAGCCTTGATGAATCCTGACTCACATTGGTTATTAAAAAAATATCAAAACACTGATCCTATATGTTACAGTTACAGAAAACCTGGTTCTCAACAATATGCAAATTTAGCCTGTATAAAGGGAAGTGATGTGCCTGTGTTAGTCAGAGGAACAAAGACCTCCCATCAGTTGAGCTTCAGCATCAATCATGTTCTCTGTAGCTCTGATTCTGCTGCTGACAGCTGGATCCTGTGAGGAGCTTTTTACAGATTCAAACTAATAATTACAATTGACAATATGACAATTTGAATTACTCACTATAGTTGTTATCTTTGTTTTCAAAGGTGTGTTCTGCATAGATCTGATCCAGCCAGAGTCCAAGATTGTGCAGCCTGGACAGTCTCTGACCATCACCTGTCGGCCCTCTGGTTACTCTCTGACTGATAGCAGCTATGCAACAGGTTGGATCAGACATCCAGAAGGAAAACCAATGGAATGGATATTTCATATGTGGGGTAGTGGTAGCTTTTATCAAAATGATGGTCTGAAGAACAAGTTCAGCTACAGCAGAGACACTTCTGCTGGAACAGTAACGATAACAGGAAAGAATCTGCAGCCTGAAGACACAGGTGTTTATTACTGTGTGAGACTCCCCACAGTGACACAAACCATGGGCAATCCTGTACAAAAACCCAGCAGCCAGCAGTCAGAAAAATACTTTATAACCATCTGACCAGACTGACTACTGCACAGCCCTCTGCTGACTTTAACAATGCATGTTTGCTTAATTATAGGCGAACTCTGAAATATTAGATCTTAAAATCTCAAACATTCATATAACCTCCTCTGCAGCCAACTATATACTTTTTTGAGAATAAATCATATAATACATTATCAGTTTTTATATTGGTTTCATAAAATTGGAAAAAACATAAATAGAACATAAAATAAAATAAAATGAAAAAAAAAAAACCTCACTACTACACTGAAGGCCAAACTAACTATGATTACTTTATTATATTTAGGCAACAAGCTTTAGTCAACAAAGCAAACAGCAGCAGAAACCAACAGTAGACATCATTCAAGACTTAAATTTTATTTAGTTGACCACCAACCCCTTTGAAATGAAAATGTGTTCATCAGTGGCTGATTTTCCAAACTGGCTTCAACCTTTCTGTGGTTATGTTAGATGGAAAACGTTACATTGTAGGTTTGATTATATGCAATCTTGGCCTCCTCCTATCTGCTATATAAATATCATGGATGCATGGAGCTAGTTAATAGGATGTTGGTTTCATCAGTAAACATGTTTGTGCTAATCTCTTCCTGCTCCTAACAGATGTTGGTGAGTTTTTTGCAGAATTATCACAGTTTTAATTCATTTTTTAACATTTCTTCATCATTTCTAATAAATTGCAGTTCACCTTTAATTGGCTTAAACTGTGAACAGCTGACACAAGCAGCTTCTTTAAGTGTGCTATCAGATCTCATATTCTGTTACCGGCTACTGGAAAGCTCGGATCAGACAGCCTATAGTGAAAAGAAGAGAGTGGATTGGGAGAGCAATGAGATCCTTTCCATTTGGGGTTTCAAACTCCAGTCCTCAAGGGCCGGTGTTTTACACCTTTTTCTTGTGTTCAAAATTTACCGTTCCAATAAAACTCTGAATGGACAGAATCCGAAGCCTGAAGACTCTTCTGTATATTATTGTGTGAGAGAGTGACAGTGACACAAACAGGAGATGTACAAAATCCTCTCATTAACACATTTAACTTTTAAACTTTAAAACACTTTTATAATGTTTTCATACCAAAAGTTCAACAGTTTTTAGTTAAAATATGAAGCGATAGAACAACACTAGAACCAATGAATTTTCTGTAAAGATAATATTTCCATGGGTTTAGTTTCTTCTGCCTCAGTGTAGCTCTGTGACTGGGACTAGAATAACTAGAGTTCGTCATAACTTTGACCTGATAAAGGTAGACTCCTGTAAAAGCTGTAAAATGTCCTCCAGTTAAGAAAAAACTTAGAATCAAGTTCAGTCAGAGGCGAATGGGCTGGGTGCGAAATAAATTATAACACTTCATCAAACTGCAACAAGACCAAAGTGGCTAAAGAAGAAATAAAAAATATGGTGAAGCCCGCTGGACTGAGTTTTTTGGCCTTTCACATAAAATCCCAATAAAATATATTTATGGTTGAGGTTGTGGCAGAGCAGTCCATTAAATGGGTAGATAAATGTTCCAATGTGTAGAGAGATGGGGAAGTAACAGCGACCCATCGGTTCTCACAGATCAGATTCCACACAGAGAATTTCAGGTCTAAGAGGAAGCTTGCACATGATCCAACAAAGAAAAATGACAAAATATATTTGCAAACCCTGCTCAAAAAGTCTGACTTCTCAATCATATTGACATTTCAACCTGAAAAGACTCACAATAAGAAACACAAAGATGGTGATTAGAGAAGTTTAAAGATAAAAGTTAATTTCTTTGGCGCTCGGACCCCGGAGGACGACATGAATGCTGAGAATGACATGAGCCTGAATGAACGTCTTAGGCTTAGAATTGGATGAGTCTTTCTCCCTTGGGATGCAATACTGTTGGTAGAGTGAAGGCCTAAGAAGGTAAGGGAGCCGGGAGGAGTTATGGAAGGGAGATGGTGGAGGTGGGCGGAGGAGGGAATCCATGACTGGAGGTCCTTTAAAGCGAAGCCTCGGAGGATGTTGATTGAAGACAGACCAAAAAACAAAGCGGTATACAATTGTCAAGTAGAAAGAAAATTATACATGATTTGAAAATTTTTTTACATAAACATGTGCTGCTACTTTTTACTTTTACTGTTACAAGGGTCTTTTTTTTATTTCTGCCTGCGTATTATGTGCATTCTAACCAAAGTGTCTCCCAAAAAAGTTAATTATTGCTTACAATGACAAAGACTCGTTATTCTTTGATGCATTGATAATAACTGTCTGTTCTGTGTTTTCAGCTGCTGGAGGCAAGGCAGAGTGTGCTTGAAGCAGATGAGCTTGCATTTTGGAAAGGGGTCACCATTGATCTCATGTCAGATGAGGAAGATGGCAGCTTCGAGGGGGCATCTGATTGGATTGTGCGGCCCCCCAAATTTCCGCAGCCAGGAGCTCAGTGACCTCTGTTTGAAGTTACAAAGGAGACTAGAGGCGGATCCAAAGTATAGTCTAAATCATCACAGGCGTCTGCACATTGGGGAACTTTCTGCAAGAACGCCACCTTCACATGGTCCAGAACTTGACAAGTTTTTTAACTCTTCTGTTTAATTTAATGTTTAAATACTTTTTTTTTAATAAAAAAAGTGAGTCAAGCATGTGCCTCATGTCCTTTATTCAGGTATGGATCAGTGTATCTATATTCAGGGCTTCAAGTACCCCTGCATGAAGGTGCCTCTGTTTCAGCATACAAATGATTGCAGTGCTGCAGTGGCCCTATTCATATTAGTAAGATGTGAGGCAGCAAAGGGACACCTAAAATAAGCAGGACAAGGGTACTTGATGAGCAGGATTAAGAAGAAATTGGTTAGATCATTAACCCACCATGAATGAAACAACATGAGTTATATCATATGAAATTAGTTTTGAGTAAGGGCTGTATTTTTGACACAGGGTTATCATAATTCATAAGGGAGGGGTTAACCAATTCCTGTAAAAAGGCTCGGTGTCCAATAGGGACAGATCTACCTACGGTATGACAGCCAATCACATGTGATTAGTGATTGATGATGTCAGCTGATTCATCCAATGACTGAGTAGCCACGTAGGGTTACTCAGTTTATGGAAGCAAATGTGTCCCAATATTCAAATTAAAATGTATTAATGATGCTTTTTCATTTTCAAAATGAAGCTGCAATTTTGACTCATAAATAAAATTAAAAATAAATCATTCAAACTGTCATCAGTCAGCCATTTTCTACCGCTTATTCCATAGTGGGTCGCGGGGGAGCTGGTGCCTATCTCCAGCAGTCTATGGGTGAGAGGCAGGGTACACCCTGGACAGGTCGCCAGTCCATCACAGGTCATTCAAACTGCACTTTCATTTTCTTCTCCAAGACTGCTCAATTTGTAAATTAATTAAAATGATACATAAAATAACGTTAAAATAACATAACTGTTATGATTCTGGTCCATCTGCATGCTGTTTTCCTCATCTGCTCTGCCTGTCAGCATTCAAGCCCAGGCCGGCTCCTGCTGAACAATCCCCTGCTCTGTTCAGATTCTGAGAAGGTTAGTGGTCTTTTTTTGGGCTCGGGTATTTTTGTCAGGACTACTTAAAGCCACTAACCTGCCTCTGTCGTGGTTCCTGGCCCCTGGATGGTGGTCTCCTGCATTCCGGCCTCCTTGCTCTGAATAAATCTTTAACTCTGCTTTGTGTCTCAGGAGGAAATTTTGAGTCCTCTGTCCCAATCGTTACATTAACATTTCATTTTCAAAAGATGTCTCAGCAAAAAGTGAGCAAAATTCATTTGAAATGTCAAATTTGAAAATTAAAATGTATTAACAGAAATGCTTTTTCATTTTAAAGTCAAAGGTGAATTTTGGACTCATAAATGAAATAGGTAATAGATCTTTCAAACTGTGTTTTCATTTCGTTTCTTCAAGATTGCTCATTGTGTGACACAACTAAAGAAATAACTAAGAGGAAAATGCTTTTTCGTTTTCATGCCCATACCCGTAAAAAGTTTTCCAAAAATCAATTTGACTTCGCAATTCCAAGGAGCGCAGGAGAGTGAAGTCAGTGGCAACTCTTCTTCTCCTGCCCCAGACCGCACAATTACGCATCCTGTACGTTAGGGAGCGGTGTGCATAGCTCGCGAGACCAAATGAGAGCATGAAGATTGTGTTCAGAACAGTGGGAAATCACCATGTCCAAATATGTACCAGAGCTGCTAAGGGAAGCCGCAGCTGCCCTGGAAGGGCAACAAAATCTAATAGTGGGTATGTCCCAATTCAGGGGCTGGATCGTTCGAGGGACCCGGTCTACGTGGGCTGGGTCGTTCTTTGACCGCTAAAACCACGGAGCCCGGAAGTGAGCAGCTGCGGATTGGGACGGTCTAGCCTCACCGCCGGGAAGGCTGGCGAGGCAAGCCGGAAGTTACTACAGCGGGAGCGGAAAACTCCGAACATGTAGGAGCACGCTTAAAAATGAATCGCACTAAAAACATTGTAGAAATTCATTTGTGTCAAAGAAAGTATAATTTTTCACAATTTAATCACAGCTCTTGCCCTTTGGTCCACCTTGGCTGCCCCTGCTTGACCAATCCACTTCTACCCGCAAAGAATGGGAAATGATGGACTGTGAAGGATACTCACGACCCATCCTTCAAATCGGGCAAAAGAAGGACACATTTGTCGACCGCATTTGAAGGAGTGTCGGAAGGATTCATGAATTTGGACAGCCTTCGTTGCCACGCAGTGACGTAATCTGCCTACAAATTCGGGCATCGAAGGATCCATCCTCTGAATTGGGACATACCCAGTATGTGAGATGTGTTCCTCACATACTGGGTGTGTGATGTGTGAGATGTGTGAGAAATTCAGCAAACGATTTTAATAATGCATGTATACACATCTATTACATGTAGTCACATCCACAGCTAATAGAAGTCCTGATGAACTTTGTATTATAAGATCATTACTTCATGAAATTCAAACAAGACTTCAGCGTGTGTCCCTGATGGATTCAGAGGGATGTGGTGGAGAGACTGAGCAATCTCAGGTCATCTGCTTTATGGCACCCTGATGGATCAGAACATAGTGGTGGATTGCTCCTCTCTGTTCAATGCTGGACGGAGAGATTTTGAAGATCATTCATTCCAGCGGCCATCAGGCTTCCATTTTAAAAGCAAAATGTAAAATGCAAATTAAGTTTGCTGGGTGCCTCAAAACCTTGAATACACTAGCTTAAAACTGAACTTTAGCAATTTCTGGTCTGCTTACTTGTTAACGCCGAGCTGCTGCTCAGACCCAACTGTGTGGGATTAAATAAAGTTGAGCCTGCAAAAGGGAAAGTGAAAGTTTGTGCAGCAGGTCCTGCACCTGTCCAATATGGGCAAGGTTTTTCTGCTCTGGACAGTTATATGCAACTGAAAAAGAGACAGCCTAGTTGGTCCAAGTTAATATTATTCTAAAACACATTTAAAATATGGGTAACAGAGTGATATCAATTTAAATAGTTTAAAACATACATAATAACATAAATATTGACTGAACTAATAACCTTTGGCCGTCTCTCAATGAACCTCTGGGAAGTTCTTTCAAGGCTCTTTGGAAAACCATTTCAGGCGACCACCTCATTGTAAGGATTATGATTATTGATTAATTAAGATTTATCAAAAATTATAATAAAAAAATCATAATTCAGGAAAAGACATTCTGTGCGTTTGCATCTGCGCCGGGTTTCGGCATGGTCTTCGATCGGTACATTAATCTTCTGACCTTCCTGTATCAGACAGATTTCCAGCTTTTAAGCTCTTCCGGGAATGGCCGGGTGGAGGAAAAGTTTGCCTGTGAGCTTTTGTCTCTGGATATGCGCCTCCGTTGCATCGTCCCGTGAGACACGCTGGAAATGGCAATGAAAGTTTATTTTACATGGGTTTTATAATCCTGGGTGACGTCAGAGCTGCGATGTCTGTTGAGCTGCGCATGTTCAACTGTGCAACCAAAATGGATAACTCCAACATCATGAAGCTCATGGAGAGAATACCAAGAGAGCAAATCAGTAGAGGCAACTCTGGCTCAGGTTGTAAGAGTTTGTCATATAACCAGTCTCAGTCGTTGGGTCCCTGAGCAAGACCCTTAGCCGCAGAAAGCCCCGGGCGCCACACTGTGGCAGCCCACTGCTCCCTAAAGTGATGGGTTAAAATGCTGATATCCATTTTTTAATTGTGAGATCAATAAAGTCTAAATTATTATTATTAATCAAAGCAAAGGGTGGATATTTTTAAGAATCTAAAATATAAAAATGTTTGGAGTTACTTCACACTTTTTGTTTACAATATAATTCCATATACAGTCATATGCACAGCAATAGTTTGACGGTATTAAATAAGCAAGTATTCATTTACTCGGACAAGGAAATAGATGCCGCTGTCGCTGAAGAGAAGGGACCTAGAACTGCAGGTCTGAAACTGTGGTCTTCAAGTCTGGAGACACATGCTTCTTACAAAATCAGCTGCAAAAACAAGACTTGTGCGATGATGCATAATGGTGCAGTCTGGGGCCTGAGAAGAAGAAATGCCACTGACGTCACTCTCCCGCGCCGCTTGGAATTGCAAAGTCAAATTGATTTATGATTTAACACTTTTTGCAGGCGTGGGCATGAAAACGAAAAAGCATTTTCCCCTTAGTTATTTCTTTAGTTGTATTACACAATGAACAGTCTTGAAGAAGAAAATGAAAATGCAGTTTGAAAGGTCTATTAACATTTAATTTTGAGTCAAAAAATTCAGCTATAACTTTAAAATTTTCAAATTTGACATTTCAAAATGAATTTTTGTCCTTTTTTGCTGGGACATTTTTTGAAAATGAAATGTTAAACGTTATTCTATTTATAATTTTCATTAAGTAACAGCATAAGCAGTCTTGAAGAAGAAAATGAAAATGCTGTTTGGATTATCTATAAGCAATTTCATTTAAGAGAAAAAATGCAGCTATGACTTTAAAATGATTCTGTCATAATGCGGTTTTGGGTCAGACCAAAGTGCAGAGAAGAACTCCTTTTGCAGGTAAGACAAGTCTTTAATGTTCATGCCAGAACACAGACAGGGTAGCAAGTGATCACACACAAACACAAGGAACCAGCGGGGAACAAAGTAAACTAACACGCTTAAATACATAACTGAACAGCAGGGGGAACCAATAACACACGCGACCAGACAATCAGGGGAAAACACAGAACAGGTGTCGGCTTGGGGTGCAGGGAGACAGAAAACAAAGGACTAGACTAAGTTATTAAACAATAACTCAAACTCAAGAACTCAAAACACAAGCTGGCATGACAGAAACGGAATTTCTGTCAATACATCTTAATTTTCAAATTGGACATTTCAAAATGAATTTTGGTCACTTTTTGCTGAGACATCTTTTGGAAATGAAATGTTAAACACTATTTTATTCATAATTTTAATTAATTTACAAATTGAGCAGTCTTGGAGAAGAAAACGAAAATGCAGTTTGAATTATTTATTTTTAATTTTATTTGAGTCAAGAAATGCAGCTTCATTTTGAAAATGAAAAAGCATTTTATTAATACATTTTAATTTGAATATTGGGACACATGTGCTTCCATAAAGTTTTTCTCAGTTTGCTGTAATCTTTACTTTCCTCTATCACATTTTAAGACTAATATTATTGTTTCTAGACAGACAGTTTACATTTACATTAAATACTTTAAGTCCCTGCTGTAAACAAATCCTAAATTCATTTGTAAACTATTAATGAAATCACATAATGCACCATTGAATTTCACGTAAACACCCAATATAAATAACAAAATGTCAACATAAAATAACCAAATGTCAATATAAAATAACCAAATGACAAACAGACCAAAGATAAAAACTACAACAGATTTCCTGAGTCCTCCCAAAAATAAACAAAATAAGAAAAGCTTAGCTAAAGCATTTTGTGGTTAAAAACAACAAATTCACATGATTTCATTCAGTTGAACCACGTTTCCCTGTGTGTTTTACAGAACTAACAGAAAACAAGAAAAAAATAGAAACATTGGTTCTTAGAAGTAACTCAATATCTACCATTACTACCACTACTACTACTACTGTTACCTCTAAGAATAATAACAATTACAAATAATTAGAACATCTACAATAATAATAATAATAACATACTAATAAAAAAACATCTATGAACACATAACATTCAGTCCTGGCTTAGTTTTGTTGGGAGCTTATATTTTTGTTCTCTTGGTTTACCTGGTATAGAATACTCTAAAAATGTTGGATACTTGAATGAGAATATATTATATTTCCTGGTAATATTTGTAAGTTTTCCTTCTTACCGTGAACATCTGGCCAAAGATTGTCTGGGTCAAGGTAAAGAACAACAGATGTTCTTATTCATATCACCATCAGCATCTGTAAGCTAACTAAAAGAGTGACATCACACATATCCAGCAGCTACTAAGTAGCTAGGTCATTTTATTTAAATACTAAAGTAAATTATATATTGGCCATTAATGCTGTTTAAATTACAGCGCTCAAAAACAATCAATTGATGTAACACTGAAGTCAAGGAAACAATAGTTTTAGTCATTTAAAAACAAGTATTTTTTATTTTACCAAAATACAACAGAAAAACTGAATTACCTTCATTCTTTAAGTCCCACCTTGTAACTGCCGACAGTAAAGAATAAGAGGGAAAATGGAAATAACGGGAAATGGCCAATTTAAATGAAACAATCAATGTTTGTTTGGACGAAATAATTAGACTTTGTACCTCCTACTTACAGTCTGCAGATGAACCCCTCTCGGATAGTCAAGGTAGATTGATAAAACATCTTAAATTCATCATTCATGGGAGTGAATGAACCTAGTAATCAGTAAATTGGAACTCCTTAACCACCATGAGAAGCCGGATTTGAATGATAGTAAAGCTAAAACAGGACTCAAATTGTGTTAATCAGACTCATCAGCTCAAGAGAGCAAAAAAGGGACAGAACAGAGCTTATTTAAAACGTGTCTGTTTACAACAGTAGAATACTTTCTGTAGGGTCAGTTATTCTTTTTAAAAACTTTTTTTGTCTGACTTCATGACAAAAGGTCAACCAATATCCAAACAAACCGTCAGGGTGTGGTTTTGGTGTGGACCAAAGCACAGACAAGTGCTTGGATGCAGCATTGCAAAGCAGTCTTCAGCTTTATTCAAAAGGGTCAAAAAACGTAACAAAAACACACTGCAGGTACTGACCAGAGTCTGAATCCAAAAAAACTTACAAATCTGTGACACTGCAGGAACATGGCATGACGAGGGTAGCGAGTGTGAGCGAACAGGCAGAACAGAGTGTGAACAAACAGAGGAACCAGCAAAGAACAATGAAACCAAACCAACTAATATACAGGGAGACGTGAGAGGAGAACAAAGGGCAGATAATCAAAGAGACACAGAACAGGTGTGGCAAGGAGATAGGGAGGCTGAAGGGACAGTTGGAACTGATTAACCAATACAGAGAAACAAAGACCTAAGCAGAACAATAGACTAAACCAAAACATAAGAAATCTAGAATAACCAAGAGGTAAAGGAAACAGAGGAACTGGAAGGAAAAGAAGAATAACAAGAACCTGAGGCCTAAGCAAAAGGAAACTATAAAGAAAGCCTGACTACAAGTAAACAAACAAACACTGAAAGAACAAAACTGAGAATGAAGCAGAGGACTAGAATAAAAGTAAACAATAACTCAAGCTGACCTAACAGGAAGGAGAACTGGAACACTAGAAACTAAACATAAAGAACTAAGCTAGACAGAACAGAATAAAAACACAGAAAGGGAAGGAGGAGGAACAGAAAACAATAAACATGAATACAAAACCTCAAACAAGAAACATCTAGCAAAACAAAACCCAAAACCACAAACAAAGTCCAAAATGTCCCATCCTGACACAAACAGTTAAAACCTCTGAAAACTCAGTTTTACTTTTAGCATTTACATCTTCATCTAACTGGTGACAGACGTCAGGCAGGAGTGTTAAAATTAATAGGTTTTTAGCAGCTAAAAAGGTGGTGTTTTCAAAGCCTTGATGAATCCTGACTCACATTGGTTATTAAAAAAATATCAAAACACTGATCCTATATGTTACAGTTACAGAAAACCTGGTTCTCAACAATATGCAAATTTAGCCTGTATAAAGGGAAGTGATGTGCCTGTGTTAGTCAGAGGAACAAAGACCTCCCATCAGTTGAGCTTCAGCATCAATCATGTTCTCTGTAGCTCTGATTCTGCTGCTGACAGCTGGATCCTGTGAGGAGCTTTTTACAGATTCAAACTAATAATTACAATTGACAATATGACAATTTGAATTACTCACTATAGTTGTTATCTTTGTTTCCACAGGTGTGTTCTGCATAGATCTGATCCAGCCAGACTCCAAGGTTGTGCAGCCTGGACTGTCTATGACCATCACCTGTCGGCCCTCTGGTTACTCTCTGACTGATGGCTGCTGTGCAACAGGTTGGATCAGACATCGTAAAGGAAAACCGATGGAATGGATTTTTCATAGGTGGGGTAGCGGTGACTTTTACCAAAATAATGCTCTGAAGAACAAGTTCAGCTGCAGCACAGACACTTCTGCTGGAACACAAACAATAATAGGAAAGAATCTGCAGCCTGAAGACACAGCTGTTTATTACTGTGTGAGACTCCCCACAGTGACACAAACCACAGACAAACCTGAACAAAAACCCAGCAGCCAGCAGTCAGAAATAGACTTCATAACTATCTGACCAGACTGACTACTGCACAGGCCTCTACTGACTTTAACAATGCATGTTTGCTTAATTATAGGTGAACTCTGAAATATTAAATGCCCAGTCATCCATATAACTTTCATTTCACCTCATCTGTAGCCAACTGTCATGTTTAGAGCTCAAAACTTGTACTGTAGCACTACTTCTACTAACTAATTATATATTTTTTACTACAGTAGATATAAAAAGTTGTCATCCTAAAAAATTACTCAAGTTAGAGAAAAAAATATTTGGTAAAAAGGCTGCTCAAGTATTTATTAACTGATCACATCTGATTTAATTTGCTAAAATTATGTATGTGGCCTGACAAAATATAAACTAAGTAGGGTGTTTTAAAGAATAATAAAAAAAGTGAGTAAAAATGAATAACATCATTAAAAAATAACAAATATAGGCAACTATATTGCAGTATATTTACTTGACCTCAAAATGGCACAGCAGGCTCATCAGATAGAAAATGAAAGAACAATAAAGCTCGTGTAAAAAACAATAATTTTCTCTTTAACTAAGCATTACACATTGATTAACTAAGCATCATCACAATTTAGTGAGGATGCTTGTTTCCTAAACATAAAGAAAATTGAGGAAGAAGTTCAGTTACAGCAAAGACAGTTGATATGATGGACAGAACATCTGCACATATTAAACTTTCTTGACACAACCAAACATTTTGAATTTATTGAAAAAATGCTGCTGCAGCTTAAAATATGAGAAGATGCCAGGCAGTATGCCCCCTTCTCATCTTATTTTCATTTTAATTGTAATCTTTAATGTCTCATGTTTACTGCAACTTTTTTTTTCTTCAATACCGGAATTACAGATAATGTATAATATGGCATTAAAACCTTTTTAACTCTTATACCAAAGATCATGTTTTTAAAGGCTAAAGTAATCATGAAAGTATTTTTTTGTATTTAGGAAACAAGCTATAGACTGTGTGACCCTTCACCGAACAAAGCAGTAGATTTTCTCCAGGACTTGGATAGTGGCTTTGGTTGTTTTCTTTTTATTGAAGGTAGACTGACATGTTCAGTACTCCTAATCCTGCCCTCAGTGTATAATATTACATCTTTATTGGACATATTAGTTTATGTTTAGTCAACCATCACTGAAATTAAAATGTGCATCTCTGTGGCAGATGTTCCAACTTTGTTCTCAGGTTTCAACCCTTATGTTAAGTCTTGTTAGATGAGAATGTTACGTTGTAGGTTCAATCATATGCAAACCAGCTCTTATCTGCTATTTAAATGTCACTGTATGGAGCTGAGGTAGCAGGATTCTAGTTTTATTAGGCAACATGTTTTGTGCTAATCTTTTCCTGCTCTTAACAGCTGTAGGTGAGTTTCTTCAGAATTATCACATATAGTAATTCAATTTTTTAAACATTTCTTCATAATTTCAAACAAAATTCCCCTGCTTAACAGCACTTGTCTGAGGTTTCAAGAAAGCCCTGGTGGCTTTTATAACGACCTTAAGCCTGTGGTCATTGATGGCTCTGGTGGCAATACACCAGAGATTCTCTTTGGGGTTCATGTCAGGCTGGTTTACTGGCCATTCAAGTACAGTGACACTATGGTTACACAAACAAGCTACTGCTACTTTTAGCATTGTTGTAAGGTGTCACAGCCTCCATGAGAGAGAATTAATTTCTTCATAAAGCTTCTCAAGAGCGAGAAGCACGAAGTTCGCTTAAATCTACTGGTAAGTAGCTGTACTAACTTTGGACTAGATAAAAGTCAGTTAACCAACAGCAGCAGATGATGTCGCTAAAATCATCGCTGATTGTGGAAACTTCACACTG
The DNA here is from genome assembly GCA_036173005.1 of Crenichthys baileyi. Lineage (NCBI taxonomy): Eukaryota > Metazoa > Chordata > Actinopteri > Cyprinodontiformes > Goodeidae > Crenichthys > Crenichthys baileyi. The sequence continues at coordinate 125,526 of JAHHUM010001590.1, read as the reverse complement.
GACCTCAAGCAACTTGAATTCAGTGCCTCTCCACTCTCCTCCAGACTAGTGCACTTTGGTTTCTAAATGAAATTCTAAATTTGTCGTAATCTGGAAAGAGGGCTTTGGACCACTGAGTAATAGTCCAGTCCTTTTTCTCTTTAGCCCTGGTAAGATGCTTCAGACGTTGTCTCTGCTTGAGGAATGGCTTAAATAAAAGGAATACAATAGTTTCAGCCTATGTCCAGGATACATCTCTTTGTGTTGGCTGTTAAAACAAGCAGCACTCTACAACTTGTTAATCTCTCCTAAAACTCTTAAATTGGTTTTGCTTCACAATTCTTTCAAGGGTGCAGATATTCTTGTTGCTTGTACCACATTTCTTTTCTTCCACTTAACATTTTCAGCACACTTTGAATCACCAGCTTCTTCACCAATGATCTTTTGAGACTTTTCTTCTGAAGGCATCAGTGACTATAATAAATTTACACGGAACATCATTTATTTCTGCTAATTTTCATTATGATGAATGACAGCTAATAAAAGCTTGAACTGTATCACTCTTTGTATAATGGATCTTCCTGAGTTTAGGTTAATTACTAAAACAAATTATAATTTTTTGGGGAGGGATTTGCATAAAAAATACAACCAGTTTAAACGTTAATACTGGGTTTATTGTCTCAGCAGAGACAATAAACCCAGCAGCATTTTCTGCTCATGGGCAGTTTTAGGAATGATAATTCTGTTGGTTCTAACTGCACCCAAGTAAACCTATCGCTAAACAAAACACAGAACTTCACTTTCTGCCTTGTCTGTTGGGAAATAAATAGAGGGGGGGGGGGGTCTATGCTACCTATCTCTCTTAAAACTCAACAGTCAAGTAGTTTTATTTGCAAAAGAAGTTTTAACATATTTGGAATAAAATCGAAAAGTATTTTATTTGGAGTTTAATAACACAAAATATCGAAAACTATAACTAAATTGGATCAATGCAGAAAAATTGACATCTGGCAGCTAAATTTTAATTATTTGATACTTTCATCAAATTACAACTCATTGTCAACATAAACACTTATTCTTATTCTTTTTAACTCTTCAAATGTTCTATGTTGTATGATTCTGATACAAAATATTAAACTGAATTAAAATGAATGCGTTAACCAATATGCAAAGTAATCTTGTTTAAAAGGGAGTGAAGTGTCTGTGTTAGTCAGCAGAACAAGGAACTCCCATCAGTTCAGCTTCTGCATCAACCATTTTGTCTGTAGCTCTGATTCTACTGCTGACAGCTGGATCATGTGAGGAACATTGGGTGGATTAAAACATATATTTACTCTGGATTCACTTAAAATTCATATGAATTATGGCATTAATGTTTTTTCCATTGTTAGGTGTCTTCAGTAGTGATCTCATCCAGCCAGACTCCAAGGTTGTTCAGCCTGGAGAGTCTTTGACCATCACCTGTCGGCCCTCTGGTTACTCTCTGACTGCTGCATATGCAACAGGTTGGATCAGACAGTGTCAAGGAAAACCAATGGAACGGATATATCATATGTGGGGTGGTGGGAACTTTTCCCAAAATGATGCTCTGAAGAACAAGTTCAGCTACAGCAGAGACTCTTCGGCTGGAACCATAACGATAACAGGACAGAATCTGCAGCCTGAGGACACAGCTGTTTATTACTGTGTGAGACCCACAGTGATACAAACCACAGACAAGCCTGAACGAAAACTCAGGAGTCAGCAGTTAGACAGGTTTAATAAAAATCTAATCATGCTGCACAATCCTTAGCTTATTTTTCACAATGAACATTTGCTTCATTAAAAGTAAATTGAGGAATAATATATGTGAAGTGCTTAAAAATCCACCCAACTCATACTCTACAACTGTAAAATAGAGATTTTACAGTTGTCTCTGATTCAGCTTAAACAAAAGGAATACAACAGTTTTAGCCAATGTCTGGAATTCATCTGTTTGCATTGTTTGTTAAATCACTGACTCGAGCTGTGCTCTACTACTAGTTAGTCTCCTCTAAACTCTTGAATGGGTTGGGCTTCACAATTCTCTTAAGGATGCAGCTGTTCTTGTTGCTTGTACCACATTTTTCCTTCCACCAAACTTTATCAACACACTTGGAACATCCATCTTCTGTAGGAATAATTTTTTGAGAGTTTTTCTTGCGGAAGGTGTCACTGACTTTCAAGTAAGCAGACTTTCCAAAGAATGTGTAGGCCAAAACACAGAAAATGTTTATAGATGAACAAGACCCAGAAAAACTTTCTCTCCTGTCTGTTTGGTGGGATAAAGTAACAAAGAGGGAGGGTCTATGCCAACCTATTCTCTACTAAAACTGCACATTCATCTGGAAGACTCATAGTTTTTGTCTGTAAACATTGAGATGTTCTAACATTTTGCAATAAAATTGAAAAACATTCAATTAACGTATTTGCATCATCTGGAGTTTGCTGTAACTAACTCGAATTCATGGTGAAAATTATATATATATATATATATATATATCTTTCAACATTTATGTGAAAATTATAAGTTTAATGACCAAGAACTTTCATCCTACAAGAGTCTTTAGTGACATTAAAAATGGAGCAGTCTTCAACTGAGGTGAAGAGACAAGGAGAGACACTTAGGATGTCTTGTGCCATGTCTGGTTTTCACATGAAAGAATACTACATTCACTGGATAAGATAGAGGGCAGGGAGAGCTCTGGAGTGGATTGGTAGGATGGATGCTGGTAAGAACGCCACCATCTAAGGAAACTCCTTTGAAAGTCGTTTAATTCTGAATGAAAATCCCACAGCAGCACCCAGTTCCTTGAGATCAGGAGTCTGACAACTGAAGTTCTGCTGTTTATTTTATGCTTGAGAAACACGGCAGTAGAGCAGCTGTACAAAAACCCCCACAGAAATCAAACAATGTAAACACAGAGACATCTGGTTTCTGAGAACTGTCCAGTAACTACTGACAATGTGAATGTATAAATATCATGAATTATTTCTCAAATATATATAATGACATCATTTTATCAAGTGTTTAATTTATCTGACTAACTAAAGTAAAATTCAACAAACTGTGCCTTTGGGACAGACTGCTAAAAAAAGTTGTCAGCAGGTCTAACTTACAACTTTGATCTGTTTAAACACTAACAGTGGTTCAGCCATTGGTTTAGGAGATCTTTTCGTGCATGAAGGATTTGTAGCTTAGAGTTAATGTGACTCAGTAAACAGAGGTTCTGGTTATTGTTGAGGGTGTCTGAATTTATATATGGTGGAATTATTGTACATGATTTTAATTCTCAACATTATTAAATGATTAGACAGAAAAATACGAGTGATTAGCTTTTAAAATATTTGGAAGAGAACCTGAAGATTTATTTTTCAAGAATTTACACAATACTGTGTATTTTGTAAATTAAAATTATTCAAAAGAGTGGAAATATTCTTTAAATCTAAAATGTTAATTTGCAGAGTGACCAGGTAGATCATCACCATTATCAGCAAAGCAACAGAAAATAATACAGCAACTGCGAGGTAAGTTTCGTCACATAAGTGAATGTAGATTGGGAGTAGATAAGATTTTAATTCTAGTAAAAAAAGCAGGTGTGAGTCTAAAGATCTTTAATATCTAATCCTGAGAGAATTCCTGATTATCCTTCCTGGAGGAGTTAATGGAAAACGTCAAAAAAAGGATAAAACAGTGAATATAAATAACAAGACAAACTTTAGAGTAGGATGTTGCTTTTATGATTAGGTATACAAAGCTTAAATAAAACTTTTCATTTAAAATATACCTGCTTACAACTGGTGGATGCATTCCTTTATTGAGCTAAATGTTTTTAGACTGATTTTTAGCTTCTTTTAACTTCTATTTTTGTTTTTTTGTTTTTTTTACATGTAATGTTGGTTAACTGCCTTAACAGATGATGAAGCAACACATGGACAAGTAATCAAAATGGTACCTCAGACACTTCGATCCACATCATCATCTCCTTGATGACCAAGGTCAGACAGCAGCAGGAATAGAACGGAAGCAGGTTGCAAGTGTCAACATAAGACAATCCTGAAATCTAATAATTGCAGACAGTTCACTATTACCATATTATAAAACAATAATAGATAGAGTCTAAAAAAGTGTGCATTTCATAATGATCTAAGTTGTTCTTAAGCTGAAAGTCTTGATGAAGCCTGAAAAAGACATAAGTAAAAAAAAAAGTATTGAATAATGGTGCTAAATCAAGTCAGTAGAAGCAACCTATTACTCAACAATATGCAAAGTAAGCCTGTTTAAAAGGAAGTGAATTGTCTTTGTTAGTCAGAGGAACACAGACCGCCCATCAGTTCAGAGAGGATCAACCATGTTTTCTGTGGCTCTGATACTGCTACTGACAGCTGGATGCTGTGAGAAGCTTTCTACAGATTCAAGCTAACAATTACAGTGGATGCATTATGTTTAAGATGAATGGTGAGAATAATGCTTTTTTTTCTGTTGCCACAGGTGTGTACTGCATTGATCTGATTCAGCCAGACTCCAAGCTTGTCCAACCTGGACAGTCTTTGATCATCACCTGTCAGCCCTCTGGTTACTCTACAGGCGATGACAACTATGCAACAGGTTGGATCAGACAGCATCAAGGAAAAACGATGGAATGGATATTTGATATGTGGGGAGGTGGGAACTTCTACCAAAATGATGCTCTGAAGAACAAGTTCCGCTACAGCAGAGACACTTCAGCAGGAACAGTTACAATAACAGGACAGAATCCGCAGACTGAAGACACAGCTGTTTATTACTGTGTGAGACGCCCCACAGTGATACAAACCACAGACAAACCTGTACAAAAACCAATCAGCCAGCAGGAAACACTCACACACAAGGTTCATATGTAAACATGTACAAAGATTCGACAGACAGAGCTTCTGTGGAGCAGCCCCCACTTTATACGGGCATCACACTATGAGCTTAACTTCAAGAGATAACACAAATGTCTCTAATGCACAATAAACCTTTACAGATGTGAACTGTGAAATAACAGTTAAGTGTTTCAGCATCAATGCAATTGTTGTGTCACCTTCTCTGCAGCTAACAGCAGTGTAGGAGAAACTATGGATGTTTTTTTCTTTCAATGAAAAAAAAAAGGTTTTCAATATGTTTTTATATAAAGAACAAAAATGATATGAAGCTGAAAAAAGATCAAGTTTAGTTATGGTTGTCATTTGTAGTCAGTTATCATTCTAATCTATGCTATCTGATTGGTGCAGCTTCTTCTCATCTTCTTTCTTCCTTATTTTCTCATATTTACTGAAAAATAAAACAGCTGATTACAATGTTTTGGGGATTTTTGTTAAAACTCATAAATACAGAGAACACATAATAAACAATAATTAAACCTTTCAGCTACTAGGAAAGCAAATGAATAAGATGTAGACAACTTGACCATTCATTGAATAGCCTAGTGTTTATTTGAAGCTTATCAACTCCTGTGCAGGAACCTACGTGTCTGAACATTTGCAATACTTATGAGCCACCAATGGAGGAGCCATCACACCAAAAATGATTTGACACCAAATAATTGTTAAAACAAACAAACTGTTAATTTGAAGAAAAGAAGATAAGAAAGAAACATAAAAATGGCTAATGCTAAAATGGCCTTTTACTAAATCTTGGTGGAATGAATCCAGTGCAGTAAAAATATACTTATCTTTGAATCTGTACTAATAACTAATAATCTACAGGTAACATGAACAGCATTTGTAGCAACAATAGGCCAATAAATAAACAACAAACAACCAATTGGAGACAGCTAGTATAAAAACAAGAAAGAATATATGTTTCCCTCCTCTTGTTTAGAAATTGTTTATTCAGGATCATTACATAATCACCGGTCCAGTCTCTTTGTGTATTAGGTTGCTTGCTCTTTTTCAAACTGAGTCAGGGGAGGGTCTATGCAAACTGTTCTTGTCTTAAGACCAAACCATCAGCAAGATCTCATGCAGTTTATGGCTGAACACAGAAAATAATTTTCTTGAATAATTTTTTTCAGCTGTTTTTGTGACAGAATGGCAAAATCAGTCATTTGGAGTTTTGCTTTTGTCGTTTTCATTCACAGTGAGAATTTTAGTTCATCACTTTGAAATTCATCCAATGATTTATAATTTTGACAGATAATGACCACATGATGTTTTCTTACAGGAGCCTGGAGTGAGATCAAACTGGAGCAGTCAGCCTCTGAGGTGAAGGGACCTGGAGAGACAGTGAAGATGTCTTGTATAATTTCTGGTTACAGCATGACAGAGTATTATATCCACTGGATAAGACAGAGACCAGGGAGAGCTCTGGAGTGGATTGGTTGGCCGCCATCTATGGAAGCTCCTTTCAAGGTCGTTCATTCATGAATGAAAATGTCCCCAGCAGCACCCAGTTCCTTGAGATCAGCAGCCTGACAGCAGAAGATTCTGCTGTTTACTTCTGTGCTCGAGAAACACAGTGACTGAAAGCAGTGGAGCAGCTGCACAAAAACCTCCTCTGATAAAAAAAAAAACAACAACAATGTAAGCTCATGAACATGTTTTCTGAAAACTCTTAAAATCACTAAAAAGAAAGTGAATTTCATAATTCAAAATTTGTTTGGATTTCTTTTTCATGATGTTATTCTGAGAACATTTTACTCATGAGAAGTTTGGACAGTGATCATGTTTACTGAAGAAAAAATAAAAACCTGCCGATGTGAGAGACCAACTTAAAATGTTTTTTTTTGCTAAGTATAGACACAAAAGTATAGACACAAACATTGGGATGTTTCCTGAGTTAAAAAAAACTATCAAAATCAAACAAAAAAGCCAAAGTGCTTCTAAAAAATGTGCAAGGGAACCTAAAGAAATATTTTTCTTTAGCACAATGAAGATTTACAAGAACCTGTATGTGGAAGAGCAAATATGATAAATAACGATGAGATAATCTTCCAGTTCATCAATCATGGGAAGGATTAGTCTGTAGGACACAGTCACACATAAGGTGTCATATCTGAATATGTATTGTTGAGGTCACCCCTTTCCTCAAGTGAACCTTGCCAAGTCCGTTGATTGGAGGGATGAAAGGAATGAGAGTCAGTGAATGCAATCAAACAGAATTTATTCTCAATCAACAAAGATATCTTTAGAGATCACACTTACAACAAGCAATGAAGCCTCTCAGATGCCCAGTAAGATCTGAGCTCAAAGTGTCAACATATCTGTTTTATTGCTATCTGATCACCCTACAACATTCATGTCTCTGTGAGTTAGTTACTGAACCAGCATCTCCCTGAAACCACTGCGTGATTTAGTGATTTACTCCCTTTCTGCAGAGCGAGTTCTACATTCCTGATAAGGACTTGTTCCTTCTGATACTGTGCCTGGGAAACCATTTCTAACCTGTTCTCAGCAACTGACACAGAGGACATATAGTGTACTAGTTGCACAAAATAAATCATAAATTGATTTATGCAGATTAAACGTCATGCCACATTTTCCATCCAAACACTGAGTGTTTGTCATCTCTGCAGCTGTCGAGCAATGATTGTGAAAGCAGTCATAAGAGCGCAGCTGTGTAACATAGTAGACATAGGGTGAGGAGCTCGCCCAACCGGGAGGGGCTTACAGTAAAGCCGCTGGTCCTCCACATCGAGAGGAGCCAGTTGAAGTGGCTCAGGCATCTAAACCGGATGCTTCCTGGACGCCTTTCTCGGGAGGTGTTCCAGGCACGTCCCACCGGGAGGAGGCCCAGGGGACGGCCCAGGACATGATGGAGGGACTATGTCTCTCAGCTGGCCTGGGAACACCTTGGGTTCCCCCTCGGAGGAGCTGGAGGAGGTGTCTGGGGAGAGGGAAGTCTCGGTGTCTATGCTAAGTCTGCTGCCCCCGCGACCCGGTCCCAGAGAAAGCAGAAGATGACGAGTACGAGTATGAGTACGAGGGAAAATACTCCACAGTATAAAGACACTATGAGGAAGAATATGTGTGGTCATCTTATTCTGTATAGAAACTTGTTCATTGATAAAATGTGTGTGACAAATCTTCATTAACCATTTACACGTCAGTCATGTTTTGTAGTTTTTGACAAGAAATCAACCTTTAAATGATGAAGATGGCACGTCTCTTTGCTGGTTTTATACTATGCATGTTTTTTGCATTGTAAGGTAAACTGTAAACTGATTGTTCATCATCAATATTTTCTCTTACCACCACAACAGCCAGCTGTGATACAGACTTGGGGAGGCTTTTTCTTTAACTAAATTAATGATATTCCACATTTTCGTTTTTTTTGTTGTTATTATTTTAAAATTAAGGTTATTTTACCAAAATGCAAAAGAAAAATGACTGAGAATGACTGAGACAGTAAAGAATAAGTGGGAAAATGGAAAAAAAACAGAGGGGAAACAACCTCCCACAGTCTGCAGATGAACCTCTGTCAGATGGTAAAGGTAAATCGATAAAACATCCTAAATTCATCAGCCATGCCAGAGAGTGAATCAAGTAACCAGTAATGTGGAACTCCTTAACCACCATGAGAAGCTGGAGGTTGAATGACAGTAAAACCAAAACATGTCTCAAATTATATTAATTAGACTGATCAGTTCGAGAAGGTAAAAAAAAAGAAGAGTTGGTTCTTTAAACAGAGCTCTGTCAATAAAACAAAATAATGTTTTAAAACTGATGACATGGGAAAATGACTGTGAAGAAGGAGCAGGGAAACCATTACCCTAATAAGAGCTGATGTGAGCAAACCGATCTTTCCAAAGCCAATAACGATGTTTACGAGAGTAAAAGCTTCCCTACCTCTGCGGAGGAGGAAATTTAAAACTTTCTGCATGATGTAGAAGGAAGAGAACAGCCGACAAATATTTTAAAAACACATAATTTAGAGTAGGAATATTGTTTATATCATCAGGTACTATGATTACACTTTATATAAAACCTGTCCGTTTTCAACAGTAAAATACAGAACACACATTAGTTGGTAAAAAAAAAAAAACATTGTTCCTTTTTAAAGTTAGAGCACACAATCTGGTTCTCAACAATATGCAAATATAGCCAATTTAAAAGGAAGTGAAGCACCAGAGTTAGTCAGAGGAACAAGGAAGTCTGACCAGACCTCAACCATGTTCTCTTTATCTCTGATACTGCTGCTGACGGCTGGATCCTGTGAGGAGCTTTTTATAGATTAAAACTAATAATTGCAATGACTCTCTGTGTTAATGGTTATCTTTGTTTCCACAGGTGTGTTCTGCATTGATCTCATCCAGCCAGACTCCAAGGTTGTGCAGCCTGGACAGTCTCTGACCATCACCTGTCGGCCCTCTGGTTACTCTCTGACTGATAGCAACTATGCAACAGCTTGGATCAGACATCGTAAAGGAAAGCCAATGGAATGGATTTTTCATATGTGGGGTGATGGGAGCTTAACCCAAAATGATGCTCTGAAGAACAAGTTCAGCTACAGCAGAGACACTTCTGCTGGAACCGTAACGATAACAGGAAAGAATATGCAGCCTGAAGACACAGGTGTTTATTACTGTGTGAGACGCCCCACAGTGACTCAAACCACAGGCAAACCTGAACAAAAACGAGTCAACAAGCAGGATACAATCAGCCTTCTGTATGTGGATATCAGGGTATCTGCAGGTTTCGGCAAGTCCAATTTCAGACTTTTGAAGACCTCAGTCCAAAATAGACTTCATAACCATCTAACCAAACTGACTACTGCGCAGGCCACTGCTGACTTAACAATGCATTTTTCTTAATTATTGGTGAGCTCTGAAATATTAGTTATTAAAAGCTCAAACATTCATATAACCTCCTCTGCAGCCAACTAATACGTTGGACATACTTTTTTGTGAATAAATCATATCATACATTTTCACAGTTTTTATGTTGGTTACATAAAATTGGAAAAACATAAATATAACATAAAATAAAACAAACAAAAAAAAAAACCACTATAGTGTGGTTTTCATTTGCAATTATCAAATTAATCAGAACGATCAGGTTATGAGATATGATTGACAGGAAATCAGCATGTATCACATTTATAGAAAAACACTGCTGCAGCTAAAAAGATTAAAGAATGCCATTCAGTGCATCTCCCCATAATTTTATTCCCATTGTCTAATCTTCATCGCCTTACGATTACTACTAACTTTTTCAGTTAGTTTTTTTCTACATTACTTATTCACAGAGATGGCTGCATGGTGGTGAAGCTGGTAGCACTGTTGCCTTGTAGCAAGAAGGTTCGATTTCCAGGCCGGGGGTCTTTCTGCATGGAGTTTGCATGTTCTCCCCGTGCATGCGTGGGTTCTCACCAGGTACTCCAGCTTTCTCCCACAGTCCAAAGACATGTTAGGTTAATTGGTCTCTCTAAATTGCCCTTAGGTGTATGAATCAGTGTGTGCATGGTTGTTTGTGTGTTGCCCTGCGATGGACTGGCGACCTGTCCAGGGTGTACCCCGCCTCCCGGCCATAGATGGCTGGAGATAGGCACCAGCTTCCCTGTGACCCACTATGGAGTAAGTGGTAGAAAATGACTGACTGACTTATTCACAGAGAATGTATAATGTGACATTAAAACCTCTACATTTTTCAATAAGACATTTGTACTGAAGCCCAAACTAACCATGAAGTTACTTTTTTAGTCCACAAGCTTCAGGCAACAAAGCAAACAGCAGCAGAAACCAACAGTAGACATAATTCAAGACTTAAATTTTATTTAGTTGACCACCAACCCCTTTGAAATGAAAATGTGTTCATCAGTGGCTGATTTTCCACACTGGCTTCAACCTTTCTGTGGTTATGTTAGATGGAGAACGTTACATTGTAGGTTTGATTATATGCAAACTTGGCCTCCTCCTATCTGCTATATAAATATAATGGATGTATGGAGCTAGTTAATAGGATGTTGGTTTCATCAGTAAACATGTTTTTGCTAATCTCTTCCTACTCCTAACAGATGTTGGTGAGTTTTTTCCAGAATTATCACAGTTTTTAATTAATTTCTTTAACATTTCTTCATCATTTCTAAAAAAATGCAATTGACCTTTAATTGGCTTAAACTGTGAACAGCTGACACAAGCAGCTTCTTTAAGTGTGCTATCAGATCTCATATTCTGTTACCGGCTACTGGAAAGCTTGGATCAGACAGCTTGTAGGGAAAAGAAGAGAGTGGCTTGGTAGAGCAATTAGATCCTCTACATCTGGGGTTTCAAACTCCAGTCCTTGAGGGCCGTTTTCTTGTGTTCAAAATTTACTGTTCCAATAAAACAGTGGCTCTGAATGGACAAAATCTGCAGCCTGAAGACTCTGCTGTGTATTATTGAGTGAGAGAGTGACAGTGACACAAACAAGAGCTGTAGAAAATACTCTCAGTAACACTTGTCATACTTAAAAGCCACCAGAGGAGGAGCCTTCAGACCACAAATAAAGTAAAGGTCACTAAGTTACTGTTTAAAGGGAAACCTGATTATTCACATTATCCAACAACAAATAAATAACTTCCCAAACTCAACTGTCCATATACACCAAAAGGATTATCCAATGAGAACATCAACTTTACACTTTTGACAGAGGAGATTAATTTGAAAAAGAGGGTCATTTAAGCAGTTGATGTTAACAGGAAGAAGCATTACAAAACATGAACGTAACCTTTGAATTCATTTAATGCAGCTTCTTTGCTAATTTTTTCTCACAAACACTTGTTTATCTCTTAAGGAGTTATTTTATTGCCCAAATGATTCATAGGTCAGAGTTAAGTGTCAATGATCATTAGGGTGTCCAAAGTCCGTCCTTGAGGGCCTGAGTCCTGCATGTTTTAGATTCCTGCTTCAGCACACCTAATTCTTCTTCTTCTTTTTATTGGTGGTTGGCAAACAATGTTAAGTGTGCATTACCGCCAGCTTCTGTATTGGAGTTGGAACCAGAATGGACAACCTATACTCTATCATACATTCCTGTTTTATAACAAACTGTAAAAACACCCTAATTAAATTATGTTCAGAATTTAAACTTAGTAATTTAGCTAAACTGTTTTGCTCATGAAACCTGCACTGAGGAGTATGTCTTTTTATATCTTTTACAATCTATTAACGCATGCTCAACTCTCTCTTGAAATTGACCAGATTCACATAATCCTGGAGATGTTTTCCTATTCTGTATAGAGTGCTATTTAAACCAGTATAATCAAATCAAAGCCTTGATAAAATGTATTTTTCTCTCTTTCTCCTTAAAGTTTCCCTCATCTTACCCACTGTTTTTTGAATAATGAAAAAACTGTCTCCCTTTTTGCTCTTTAGTCCATTTATTCTGCCATTGTTTTTTAATTTCTTCCTTCACCACATTTATCTGCACGTTCATTATCTCTCACTCCTGTATGAGCCAGGACCCAGACTAATCTCACTACAATACTTGCTCTCTTAATTCTATACATTAGCTGTAAAACATATATAACAATATCTTGCCTTGATTGAGGGTGAACAAATTTGATGATATAGATAGCACTGCTACAATCTGTAGCAATTAAAACCAACTGATGTGTATTGCTTTCTACCCACATCAATGCTAAAAGGATGGCAACTAATTCCCCAGTATAAACAGATAAATTATCACTAATTCTTTGACTTGACATATATTGTTTTTCCAACACAAAAAAGCAGCTCCTACCCTATGACCAATTTTTTAAGCATCGGCGTAAATCTTTTGATATTATAAATATCTGGACTGTAAATGATTTATAACATCTTGTTCTGAGTTTTATTGTAAAAGACAAGTATCAGTGATTGATTTACCCAGGACCCAAGGAGGAGTTGCTGACAAGGAAACTGTAGGATATCTAGTTGAACAACTTTAGCCTTTCTATCATTTTTCCAATAGTCCATCCAAAACTTCTAAATTGACAGTTCTCTTTTTCTTGACTTGGTAGCAGTACCATATTTGTAGGATGGACATCCCTGTGTCCCTTTAAATTAGACCAATATACCAGCGCCAGCTGTTCCCCTTCCTTGTTATTTATGCATTTCTGTTCCTGTCAAATTCTGTATTCATTAATATTTGTTAGATGTTGCTTTATTAGTTCTTTGTTTTTTCCTTAGGGTTGAAATTACTTCCTTATGTTCTGCTCCATCCATGCTTATTAGTTTCCCTTCTCAGTCTCCCCTACTTGTCTTTTGCTCCAGCTGGTCCACAGATCCTCCTGACCATTCTCACCTTCACTCAGTGCCATTCGCCAGTCGTCCCACAGTATATATTCTTACCTGTTCTCATTTTTCCCCACTCGATGCTCCCATTACACTCCCTGTCTTCATGGCTGCAATGTATTCCTCTGTCTTTAATTAATACATTTTCATATTTATCAAACTCTCCTGTCTACGCCTTGGTCTTCCGCAACCACACCTCAGGACACAAAGTGGCTTAACAAAAAGTATGTCTCTGTATGTATTGGACATAAAATAATTTCATGGGAAGTTTTGAAAAGGTCAAAATTGTATTTAAAAAACAGGAAGACCCTCAAAGCAGATTGCAAGAAAATCAGAAGGAAAATAAAAAGAAGTCAGTTAAATAATATAATGTAACATTGAGTGAAGGTAGCTTGATAAAACATCCTAAATTCATCATTCATGGCAGTGAATAAACCAAGTAACCAGTAAGGTGGAACTACTTACCTGCCATGAGAAGCTGGAACTTGAATGAAAGTAAAACTAAAAAAAGACTCAAATGATATTAATCAGAGTGATCAGCTCAAGAGAAGAAAGAAGAGACGATTCTTTAAACAGAGATTTGTCAATAAAAATTTTGTGATTTGAAATTGATCACTTCAAAAGACTTTTTTTCAGGAAAAAAAAAGCATTGCTACGTCTGTGGAGTTAATACAAAGCTTTCTGTATGACTTATAAAAGGAAGAGAACTGCAGACATAATTTAGAGTAGGAATATTGTTTTCATCACCAGGTACAAAGTTTGATACATTTTGAAAAGAGTTTATTTAAAACTTATCCATTTACAAGAGCAGAATACTTTTTGTACACTCTTAACCTGAATTAGTTGACTTTACTAGAAAAGGAAACGTGAGGAAATCCATTGCCTTAACCCACTCTAGTTTTTGCACAAGATACAACTAAACAGGTTAAGTTGTATTTAATTTGAATCTTTACAGGATGCAGTAGACATACCTCAGTACACTCAACTCAAACACAAGCTCACATAAATGATGTTTTTGATGATGATTTACTAAACAAATAGAGCAAATAATATTTATCACTATTTAAAATCCTTTGTTAATATGGATAATGCATTCTAATCCAATTATGTTGAATACATTTTAATTTAATTCAAAAAACATTGCAAAGTACACATTAAATGTTTTTGTTGTTGTTTTTTTTCAATAAAAAGACAAGTAAAAACAGGCTTTAAACATGTACATCATTGGCAACGTTTATCAAACAAATAATACTGCCCCAATAAATTCTTCCCTGCCTCACTGGTAGGGACAGTGACAGTTCATCATGGCGATGAAAACAAAACACTAGTTGAGAGTTGTGACAAGCACCGGTAGCAACTGAACAGCAGTCAGAAGTGTCTGTGTGCATTGATGTTTTACCAATATGATCACATGCTGGCATACCCACAGGATCACGTGTCGCAGAGAAACAGCTCAAACATTTTTATATAGTAGCATCTTAAGCATTAGTAGTGTACAAGTGTGTGGGGCCTTATTGGAATCCATCTCGTATATTCAGACCGGCATTCACCTAAAAACACACTTGCACAGTACACCTGAAATGGCAAGCTGTTTTTTCAGTGTTTACAATCTTGGGTTTAGTTCACTGTGGCCCGTTGAAAGAACCACTTGTTGGATGAACCCGAATGAGAGTTACATAGAGCTGGGGTAGTTTGGATGGTGCAAATGCAAGTCCAAAAAAAATGCACATTGCTTTCGGTCTGGAATGTTGTCCCTTAATGTCAATCTTCAAGGAGGCTGGGCTGAGATTCAGTGAAGATGAGAGAGCAGCACCTTCATTCTCAACAAGAAGAATTCCTTGTGAGAGAATATTAATGTGGCAAAATAAGTCATCATCATCAATGTCCTTGATAAAAGATACAAAAACGAGACACAATAAGAACCTTTTTCACAACAAAAACATAAAAAATGTTAACCAATGGGATGAGAAGATCAATTACTGTTAAGGTTTTACAAGTAAACAGCTTGAGCTATAAGGAAACACCTACTGTGGTGCTGGGAAACTTACCCTTTGACTAGTTACGCCTACGCAACAGGCTGGATTAGTGCTGGGAAACCTCACCAAGTCACATAGGAAAGTTATACTATGCTGCCACAACACCAAAAGCATTACTATGATCCTTTACCTGGTTAAAATATCTGAACATTAATGCTAAAACACTGTTTTAGTATTCATGTTTACAACATCTTTAGCAGACGTGTCCATGGACTTGCCCTGACTTTTGGCTACATAGATGAAATAATGCCATATTCTTCTTCAAGCAGCTTTGTCAGCATGATGAGATACTTGTAATAGCAACCATGTCACTTCTTATGAAAAAATTTTTTAGTCAGCACACTCACTCAGTATGCAGGTAGTAGACGTATGCTGCACACATACACAGCCCTGCTATCACACACTGATACTCAGTAATACTTGTAAACCACCGAAGGAGGAGCCATTAAACCACAAATGATTTGAACAATATTTGTTAAAAGCAAAACCATTTTTAGCAAAAAGACTGTAAAAAAGAAAAAAATAATAATAATAAAGAGGTTGATGTTTGCAGCAACCCATTTAGTTCTCCTCTAAAAGGACTGAATCAGGTTCAGTAATGTTTTTAATCATCTCTAAGAAGGTTTTGCATCACCTCTTCCACAGAGGGAGGGACAATTTTATTTTTCTCTTGTAGTCTCGTGAAACATTGTAATTGGCTTTGGCAAGATTTGTTTGCTCAACAGTGTTTATTGACAATAAAAACTGCTCTGTTTAAAGAACTTTCTCTCCTTTTTTTCTCTCTTAAGCTGATCTGTATGATTCATATAATTTGAGACATTTTTTAGTTTTACTATCATTCAAACTCGAGCCTCCCATGGTGGTTAAGGGGTTCCATCTTACTGGTTACTGGGTTCATTCACTCCTGTGACTGATGATGGTTTATCATTTTCCTTCATTATCTGAGAAGGATACGTCTACAGACTGTAAGTAGGAGGTTTAGAGTTTAGTTGCTTCATCCTCACAAACATTAATTGATTAGTTTAATCGGCCCAATTTTTTCCATTTTCCCTCTTTTTCCTTACTTTCAGTAATTGCAGGATGGGATATGTGGTCAGTCATGTAGTTGGTCTTTAGAATTATATTTAAAATAGTATTAGTTTGTTTTATGCACTTTACGTGTTTAAATATATGTAGAAAAACAAATAATAATTTAAAGATACTTACATAAACTAAAGATATGCCCAGAAATACTCACTTCACCTAGCTGTAACAAACAGGTAGTATGCTATTTATTTATTTAACTGTCTTCTTATTCAAAGTCATTTGCTTTGTTTGCCACAGTATTTATTTTTATGTGCTGGTTTTCACCAAGAAAAGTCGTATGGATTTTTTTCACTGTAAAATAGTTAAATGAGCAAGAGAAGAACCTCTTGTTAAAGGACAGAACATCTATTAGCCTGGGGTTTGATTTGATTTTATGATTTGTATTTTTTTGGGTCAGCTTTCTTAAATATATTTAAATGTTAGAAGTTAGAGTGAGATATGGTGAAAATCTTACAGATTGTTGCATATTGTAGATCAAATGTAAACTTTATGTTAAATGTAGATGCTATACCCTTTCCGATGTCATAGCTAGTTGAGATACAAAAGCCTGATCTTAAATGAAGTTAATACAATTTGTTTCTCAACAATATGCAAATTTAGCTTGTTCAAAAGGAAGTGAAGAGCCTGTGTTAGTCAAAGGAACAAGGAAGTCCGACCAGTTGAGCTTCAACATCAACCATGTTCTCTGTAGCTCTGATACTGTTGCTGACTACAGGATGCTGTGAGGAGCTTTTTACAGATTCAAACTAATAATTGCAGTGGATGCACTTCAAATTAGGATGAACTATAAGAATGTTGTTTTTTATTTGTGTCTCTACAGGTGTGTACTGTGTTGATCTGATTCAGCCAGACTCCAAGGTTGTCCAGCCTGGACAGTCTCTGACTATCACCTGTCAACCCTCTGGTTACTCTCTGACTGATGACAGCTATGCAACAGGTTGGATCAGAGATCGTGAAAGGAAAGCAATAGAATGGATTTTTCATATCTGGGGTGGTGGGGTCTTAGCCCAAAATGATGCTCTGAAGAACAAGTTCAGCTACAGCAGAGACACTTCTGCTGGAACCGTAACAATAACAGGACAGAATCTGCAGCCTGAAGACACAGCTGTTTATTACTGTGTGAGATGCCCCACAGTGACTCAAACCACAAACCTGAACAAAAACTCAGCAGCCAGCAGTCAGAAATAGATTTTATTACAATCTAACCATACTGACTACCGCACAGGCCTCTGCTGACCTTAACAATGCATTTTTCTTATTTATTGGTGAGCTCTGAAATATTAGATATCAAAAGCTCAAACATTCATATAAAAAAAACATAAATAGAACATAAAATAAAAAAAACAACTCACTAGTATGTTTTTCATTTGCACTTATCAAATTAATCAGAACAACCAGGTTATGACAAACGATGCATATATGCATTACATTTTCTAGATACAAAAACAAACATTTCGAAATTGTAGAAAAGGGAACGCTACAGATTAACAGTTGAGAGAATGCCATTCAGTATGCACCTTCCTAATTTTATTTTCATAGTCATCCTAATCTTCTTCACCTTACGCTTAAAACCTTTTTCAGTTTAGTTTTTTCTAAATGAACATATTTACAGATATTGTATACTGTGTACTAAAACCTCTAAATTGTTCAACCAAAGAAAATTATATCGAAACCTAAAGTAATCATGAAGTTGCTTTTATAAAACAAGCTTTGAAAAACAAAGCAAACAGCAGGAAAAACCAACATTAAACTACATCAAAGTTTACATTTTATTTTAGTAGGGTATATGTTTTCTTTTTATTGTAGCTAGACTGATAAATGTACATAAACAGCATTTCAGTCCTGTAAAGACTCACAATAAAAACACAAAGATGCAGATTAGAGAAGTTAAATAGCAGCTGTTTATTTCTCTGGCGCTCGGACCCCGGAGGAAAACATGAATGCTATGAATGTCATGAACTTGAATGAATGATTAAGAATTAGGATTAGAGATGTCTTCCCTCCCAGGATCCGATACTGGTGATGGAGTGGAGGGCCGATAATAAGGGAGTTGGAAGGAGCAAGGAAGACAGATGGTGACGATGGGGTGGAGGAGGGTTAAAGCTCGGCGAGAGAGCAGGGAGATCCATGGTTGGAGGTCCTTAAAAGCGAAGCCTTGAAGGGTGATTGGCTGAGGAGGAATGCAGACTTGACGCCGATTGGTTGGAGTGGAGACTTATGATGGAGTCATAGTACGGAGATGGTGGTGGAGGTGAGTCTTCCAGATTGAATTTTCGTCAAAACTCCATTTATTGCATTTTTATTGGACATGTTAGTTTATATTTAATTGATCACCAACTACTTTCAACTGAAAATGTGTTCATTGGTGGCTGATTTTCCAAATTGTTCTCAGGCTTCAACTTTCTGTTGAGTCATGTTAGATGGAGAACGTTACATTGTAAGTTAAATCATGCAAACTTGATCTTCACCTATCTGCTAAAAAGATATCATGGATGCATGGAGCTGAGTTAACAGGATGTTGGTTTCATCAGTAAATATGTTTTGTGCTAATCTCGTCCTGTTCCTAACAGATGTTGGTGAGTCCCAGCTAAAGTGGCAGGAAGTCCACTACCTTCATCATCCACACACTTTGGAGTCCGAACATTTTAAATCAACTGACACAAACATTTCCTTTTATTTTTGTTAAACATTTAAATAATGTTAAATTTTCAGTTTTTTAATTTTAACTATTGATCAGTTATTCATATGCCCATGAAATCATCTGCTGAACAGAAAAGTACAATCTAATTTAATCACCAATATTAAACGCACTTCTACTGGCTTAGTTGAGCTGGGTCTGTACATCTTGGTAAAACAATTCTGCTCTCCTTGTTGTACTTGTGGTAGTCATGGCAATTTGCTTGACTGTTACCTTAAGTTGTTGTCCTTTTCAATCTAAGTATTTCTGGCACAGCTTCCATGCTCTTTTTGAATATTTCCCAGTCAGTGAAATGCTTTTTGTGTTTGCCTAAAATCCACTGTACTCGAAGTAAACACTCCTATGCTCACTGTTGTGCTGCGAGAGACTGTGTCAGCCGTGCAGCTCTCTTATGCTGTCCTCTTAGTTAATTTATTCTCATTGTCCTACAGTCAGACCCAGGCGGATGGCTTTGGTTGAAGTTCTTATGTTTGGTTTCATAATGTCCACTCTTCATAAGTCCAACTGATTCAGAACACATAAGGCAGACAGGCCTTCCACCCTATAGAAGTTAAAAGGAAAGCGTATGATTCTGTCCATTCATCTTTAAATGTGTGATTTTCATAGTTCAGGTATTTTTGAGTCATCCTTATGAATTTGTCAAGAAGTCATGAAGATGAGCCCCCAAGAATGAGCTCCCAAGCTAGTAACTTGGCAGCTACGTATTAACAGAAACGTTAATAGCGTCACAGCATACTACATTGACGGCTTGAGGCCGGGCTTCAGCCGCCATAGCTCCAGCATTCAGTGGGTCAGTTGAAACATAACTGGTATTGTACTGAGTAGGGCAAAACCAAGTGGGGCAGAGCCGTGCTGCCTAAACCAAGCCATTAGAAAAGGGACATTAGCGACTTGTGTTCAAAGACCCTGCAGCTTCTTCCTTCTCGTTTTCTGGCGGTTGGCATACAACGATGTGGCTGGTGTGTGGCTGGCTTGTAGTTTGGACCAGAATGTCGCTGTTCAACATACCTGATCGCCGTGCCTGTTCTAAAGCCAGACACAGCAGCCGGCCGGAATAAAATGTCTATATCTCTATACATAGTAAATGGGAAAATGCTTTGTGGTCCAGACAAAAAGCTCTGTGGGTTCGGATTCGGACCAGAGTCCAGGGTTTGGGGGACCCCTGACCTAAACATATGCGTCACATGTGTTGACATCTAAACGTTGCAGGACAACGGCCCTTGAGAACTGGAGTTTGACGCCTGTGCTCTACATAAGACAAAGATTCACTCAGAAACAACTTCAGCATTTCCACAGATTGTTCCAGCAACACAATGTCTCTGCCTGGACACAATCTGCAGCCTGAAGACTCTGCTGTGTATTATTATCAGAGGGAGTGACAGTGACACAAACAAGAAGCAGAGATGTACAAAAACCTCTCAGTAGCACTTGTCATACTTAACAGCCACCAGAGGAGGAGCCTTCAGACCACAAATACAGTAAAATCACACCAATTTACTGTTTAAGGGGAAACCTGATTATTTAGTGTTAATCAACAAAAAATGAAAAACTTCTGAAACTTAACTGTCCACATAGACCACAAAATTAAAGCATTATCCTATAAGAACAGTAACTTTACACTTTTGACAGAGGAGATCAATTTGAGAGGATGATTTAAGCAGGTGATGTTAACAGGAAAAAATATTACAAAGATTACCTTTGAATTCACCTATGTAATGCAGATTGTTTGCAAATTTGTCCCACAAACACTGGTTTATCTCTTAAGAAGTTATTTGCCGAATAATTCATAGGTCAGAGTTAAAGTGTTATGATCCTTAGGCGTTAGATTATGATTTTGTGGTCTCACCTTTTCCCTGTTATTTATGTCTTTCCATTCCTGCGATATTCTACGGTCATTAATGTTTGGTAGAAGTTGCCTTATTATGGTAGTTAATTATTTTGTGCTTAGGGTTTAACAAAAAAGTATTTCTCTGCATGTACTGAACATAAAGATAATTTAATGGAGTTTGTTTGAAAATAAGGTCAAAATGTTATTTAAGAAACTGGGAGACGATCAAAAAAGATGACAAGAAACCTAGATGGAAAATAAAAACAAGAAGGAAATTAAATGTTATAACATGGAGATAGTGAAGGTATGATAAAACACCCTCAGTTCATGAGTCATTGTGGTGAGTGAACCAAATAACTAGTAAGGTGGAACTCCTTTACCACCATAAGAAGCTGGAGTTTGGATAGTAAAATTAAAGCAAGTCTCAAAATATCTGAATCAGACTGATTCGCTCAGAAGGCTGAAAATTAGCTCTGTCAATAAAAGCTGCTATGGTTTGCGATTACCGGTAATCACTTGAGAAAATGGATGTGAAGAGGGAGCAGGGAAACTACTACACTAATAAGAGCAGTTGTTAGCAAACATATTTTTCCAAAGCAAATTACGTTTGATGAGACTTTTTTTTAGAAAAGTAAAAGCATCCCTACCTCTGTTTAGGAGTTAATGCAAAATTTCTGTATGACTTATAAAAGGAAGAGATTGGGGGAAAAAATTGTTTGCAATACATAATTTAGAGTAGAAAATACTTCTCATCATCAAGTATAAAGCTTCATACATTTTGAAAAGAGTTTAGTTGAAACATGTCTGTTTACAGTACAGTAGAAAACGTTTAGTAGGATCTAATACTTGTTTAAAACATTTTTTTATTTGACTTCTTAACAAAAGGTCAACCGAAATCCAAACAAATAGTTCAAACTTCATGAAACTCTTTTAGTTTCAGCATTCACCTCTTCAACTAATTGATGACAGACGTCAGGCAGGAGTGTTAAAATAAATTTGTTTTTAGCAGCTAAAGGGCAGAGGGTTGTCAAAGCCTTGATGAATACTTACACACATTAGTTAGTAAAAAAATAACAAACTACTGATCCTATATGAACTTAGTACACACAACCTGGTTCACAACAATATGCAAATGTAGCTTGTTTAAAAGAACTGAAGTCTCTATGTTAGTTAGCAGAACAAGGAACTCCCATCAGTTCAGCTTCTGCATCAACCATGTTGTCTCTAGCTCTGATTCTACTGCTGACAGCTGGATCATGTGAGAAACATTGGGTGGATTAAAACATATATTTAACCTGGATTCACTTCAAAATCAAATGAATTATGACAATAATGTTGTTTCCATGTTTTCTTAGGTGTCTTCAGTATTGATCTGATCCAGCCAGACTCGAAGGTTGTCCAGCCTGGACAGTCTTTGACCATCACCTGCCGGTCCTCTGGTTCCTGTCTGACTGATAATTATGCAACAGGTTGGGTCAGACAGCGTGAAAGAAATACATTAGAGTGGATTTTTCATATGTGGGGACAAAATGGTGACTTTTACCAAAATAATCCTCTGAAGAACAAGTTCAGCTACAGCAGAGACACTTCTGCAGGAACCGTAACAATAACAGGACAGAATCTGCAGCCTGAAGACACAGCTGTTTATTACTGTGTGAGATGCCCCACAGTGACTCAAACCACAAACCTGAACAAAAACTCAGCAGCCAGCAATCAGACAGATTTAAAAATATTCTACCCAGACAGCATACTGCACAATCCCCTGCCTATTTTTTACAATGAACATTGGCTTCATTATATGTAAATTGTGGAATAATAGATGTTAAATGCTCAAAAATCCATTCAACTCTTATTCTACATCTGTTTGGAGAAGCTTCTTCTTCTTTTAATAAAACACACGTGGTGCATTTATTACTGATTCTATTAACATAGCCAAATCTAAATAAGAAATAAAAATATTATAAATTAACAATTTTGATAGTTATGGTTTTCATTTGCACTCATCAAATTAATCAAAACGATCGGATACGTTTAGAGATATGATGTGAAAATCTGCATGTATTATATTTTATTGATACAAAACAACCGAGACAACATATTTGTCATTCAGCATGCCCCCTTTTAATATCTTCTCATTATCATCATCTTTACCATCTTATGTTTACTCAAATAAATATATTTTTTTTGTTGCTGGGTTTTGTTTCTTTTAAAAAACATAATTACTCACAATGAAGAATGATAACATCAAATCATGTCAATTATTGCTAAACCAAAGAAATTATATTTAAATATCATTCTGAAATATCATTCTGAATTATCTCCTGCCTTGCAACTGTTGAAAATAAGGAAAAAGGGGGAAAATGGAAAAAAATAAACGGATTGGAAACAGGGCAAATTGAATGAACCAGTCAATGTTTGTTTGGACGAAACAACAAAAATTTTGAACCACCCATCTGCAGATGTACCCCTCTCAGATAGTGAAGGCTGATAGAAAAAAAACATCCTCTGTTCATCAGTCAAGGAAGTGAATAAACCAAGTAACCAGTAAATTCGATCTCATTAACCATGAGAAGCTGGAGTTTGAATGATATTAAAAACTAAAACAAGTCTCAAACTATAGTAATCAGGCTGATCAGCTCAAGAGAGTAAAAAGAGACAAATAGTTCTTTACACAGAGCTCTGTCAATAAAAGCTGGTGTGGTTTGAGACTGACAACTTGGAAAAAAAATTACTTGGGAGAAGAAGCATGGGAACCCCTACCCAAATAAGAGCAGATGTGAGCGAACATATATTTCCAAAGCCAATTACAATATTTCATTAGACGTTTTAGAGAAAAGTAAAAGCTTGCCTACCTGTGTGGAGGAGTAAACACAAAACTTTCGTACAATTTATAAAATTTATAAAAGTAAGAGAACAGTGAACAATTATTTTAACAACACATAATTTAGAGCAGGAAGATTGTTGCCCTCATAATGTACAAAGTGTCACACATTTTGAATAGAGTTTATTAAAAACTTGTCCATTTACAGCAGATGAATACTTTTTGTAAGGTCTAATACTTTGTTGGACAATCTTGCCCAAGGGTTAAATAAACAAGTTGTTAAACTCTCTATAGAACTCAGTTTTCGTTTTAACATACATTTCTTCAGGTTCTTGCTGACAGACAGGCAGGAGTGTTAAAATGTAATCATTTTAGTCATCACATTGGGAAATAAATCCCTTTTTAGCAGGAGGATCTTCAAAGTCTTGATGAATCCTGACTCACATTGGCTGAAAAAAATATTAAAACACGGATCCTAAATGAAGTTAGTACACACAACCTGGTTCTCACAAATATGCAAATGTAGCGTGTTTAAAAGGAAAGTGGAGTGCCTGTGTTAGTCAGAGGAACCAGGAACTCCCATCATTTGAACTTCAGCATCAATCATGTTCTCTGTAGCTCTGATTCTGCTGCTAACAGCTGGATCCTGTGAGGAGCTTTTTAGAGATTCAAACTAATAATTACAATTGACACTAAGACATTTTAAATGACTCACTGTGTCAGTTATTATCTTTGGTTCCACAGGTGTGTTCTGCATTGATCTGATCCAGCCAGACTCCAAAGTTGTGCAGCCTGGACAGTCTCTGACCATCACTTGTCAACCCTCTGGTTACTCTCTGACTGATAGCAGCTATGCAACAGGTTGGATCAGACATCCAAAAGGAAAACCAATGGAATGGATTTTTCATAGGTGGGGTATCGGTGACTTTTACCAAAATAATGCTCTGAAGAACAAGTTCAGCTACAGCAGAGACACTTCTGCTGGAACCGTAACGATAACAGGACAGAATCTGCAGCCTGAAGACACAGCTGTTTATTACTGTGTGAGATGCCCCACAGTGATACAAACCACAGACAAGCCTGAACAAAAACTCAGCAGCCAGCAGTCAGAAATAGATTTTATTACAATCTAACCATACTGACTACTGCACAGGCCTCTGCTGACTTTAACAATGCATTTTTCTTATTTATTGGTGGGCTCTGAAATATAAAAAATTACCTGCCTAATCATTCATATAACTTTTATTTCACCTCCTCTGTAGCCAACTGTCGTGTTTACTGACATGCACAGGCACCACCGAGCCCTCTGACCACCATCGGCAGGCAAATCGGGTGACGTGTCTTGCCCAAGGACACAACGGCTGAGACGGACAGAGCAGGGGTTTGAACTGGTAACCCACTATTAACAGGACGATCTCCTACCACCTGAGCCACAGCCGACCCACAGCCAGTAGAGTAGCCATAATTTGTGCTCAAGTAAGAATAGCACTACTTCAGGAAATTTTTTTCTCAAGACTGTGGAGATGGTAGTGGACTTTCGGAAAACACCACCTCCATACACCCCCCTCACCATCCTCAACAACAACGTGTCGGCTGTGGATCACTTCAGGTTCTCAGGAACCACCATCTCTGAGGACCTGAGATGGTCTTCACACATAGACACTGTTCGGAAGAAAGCCCAGCAGAGACTGTACTTCCTGAGGCAACTCAAGAAGTACAACCTTCCACAGGAGCTGCTGGTCATCTTCTACACTGCCATCATTCAGTCTGTCCTGTCTTCATCCATCTCAGTGTGGTTTGGTTCATCCACAAAACAGGACAGGTCCAGACTGCAACGAACAATCAGGTCTGCAGAGAGAATCATCAGGGCTGACCTTCCCTCCATCCAAGACTTATACAGGTCTAGGGTCAGACCTGTATAAGTCTGTTTGTTTTATTCTTCAATATTGTAATTACAGAGAATGTATAATATATAATGAAAATTTATTGAAGGCAAAAGTAATCATGAAGTTATTTTTATTTATCTTTAGGAAACAAGCTATAGACTTTAATGTGACACCTCACTGAACAAAGCAGTAGACTACCCTGGACTTTAGTTTTATTTTAGTGTCTTTTCTTGTTTTCTTTTCATTGAAGTTAGACTGACATGAACAGCACTCCTAATCCGCCCCCTACTATAACATTTTTTTGAAAACATGTTTTTTGTAAATATGTTGGAAATAGTTTATGTTTAGTCAGACATCATTGAAATAAAAATCTATATATCTGTGGCAGATGTTCCAACTTTGTTCTTAGGTTGCAACTTTTACATGGAGTCATGTTAGATGAGAATGTTAATTTTTTTTTGTTTTATTAGGCAACATGTTTTGTGCCAATCTCTTTCTGCTCCTAACAGCTGTAGGTACGTTTCTACATAATTATTACAGGTAGTAAATACGTTTTTTGAGTTTTTTTACCACAATTTCTAAGAAAATTCCCCTGACAACAGAGTGACTCTGAAGGGATAGAATCTCTAGCCTGAAGCCTTTGCCGTGTAATAGTGTGCGAGAGAGTCCTGGTGACACAAACAAGAAGCAGAGCTGTACAAAAACTGCTTAGTAGCACTTGTCATACTTAAAAGCCACCAGAGGAGGAGCCTTCGGATCACAAATAAGATGATATTGGTTTACTGTTAAGATGAAAAATTCTTATTAAGCGTTCCCTTTTTACAGACAGGACGATAGTTGTTTCATAAGATTAATGAAGAGAAAATGTTTTACATTCTCAGACTTAACTGCCCATCTACATGACAGGGTTAATGAATCATCTCATGGCAACAGGCACATATAGTACACTTTTACCACAGAAGATTAATGTGAAAGGAGGGTGATCAAAGCAGCTGATATTGAACGGTAAGAATCATTAAAAAACATGGTGATGACCTTTAAATTCAAGTATCCAACATGGGCAATCCATCTTTATTATGAAAAAATCACAAATAGATTAATAAAACAGCTTCAAGGAGGTTCTGGAACGGGTCCTTTGCATTAAATTATAATATCATCAAAAAGTTTATTTATTTTAATAATTCATTACTCATACAGTTTTATTACAAACAGGTATTTTTTTTTCAAGCAATTATTGTGAGGATTCAAGAAAGCCCTGGTGGCTTTATTAACTGCATTCAGGTTGTGGGCATTGATGGCTCTGGTGTCTCTCATCTCCTCTTGATAATACTCCATTGATTCTCTGGGGGCTTTGGATCAGGCAGATTTGCTGGCCAATCAAGCACAGTGACACAAGGCACTGCTACCTGTAGCATTGTTGTAAGGTGCCTCAGCCTCCAAGAGATTAATTGAGTATCTTTATAAAGTTGGTTAAGAGGAAGTGGCACAAAGCGCCCTAACATTTCCTGATAAGTAACTTCACTAACTTTGGATTGGATAAAAGTCAATGAACCAACAGCAGCAGCAGATAGCATTGCCAAAACCATCACTGATTGAGGAAACTTTACATTTGACCTAAAGCAACCTGAATTCAGTGCCTCTCCACTCTCCCTCCAGACTATAGGACCTTGGTTTATAAATACAATTTTAATTTAAACTTTTTATTATTAGGAGAAACCAAAGTACAACTTCAGAGTCTATCATTTGTAGGGGTGGATAAACAGGAGGTAACTGAGACCTCCCAGAGACCCTGAGGAGATGGAGTAAACTACAGATACAAGATGAAGTTGAGTTCAAGCATATCAGAAAACAAAAGTGATAAAAAACTGTAAGAGAAATCATTCATTCATTCATCTTCTATACCGCTTATTCCATCATGGGTCACAGGGGAGCTGGTGCCTATCTCCAGCAGTCTACGGGCGAAAGGCGGGCTACACCCTGGACAGGTCACCAATCCATCGCAGGGCAAGATACATCATTTAATAATATTTAATTGGATCAATAAAAAAAAGAAAAACCCTAAAAACAACTTGGAATGAGTGACAAATGTGGCAGTTCTGTTTTTGAAACACTAGAGGGCATTCTGTGTCGCTGATGTTATGACTAGATTTGAAGTATTTGATATTTTGAACTTAAAAGTACAACTTTGGCTTAACTCATTGTTAAAATAAGCACTCATTTTTTTAACTCTGCAAATGTTTTTGAGTGTGTGATTGTGTGACAAAATATCAAACTGAATTAGAATCAAATGTGTTCAACAATATGCAAATTACATTCATTTAAAAGGAAGTTAAGTGTCTGTATTAGTCGGCGGAAAAAGGAACTCCCATCAGTTCAACTTCTGCATCAATCATGTTCTCTGTAGCTCTGATTCTGCTGCTGACAGCTGGATCCTGTGAGGAGCTTTGGGTTGATTCAAACATATATTACAATGTATTTGCTCAAAATTCTGATGTTTTATAACAATAATGTTTCCATGTTTTCGTAGGCGTCTTCAGTATAGATCTGATCCAGCCAGACTCCAAGGTTGTCCAGCCTGGACAGTCTTTGACCATCACCTGCCAACCCACTGGTTACTCTTTGAAACAGTATGGATATGCAACAGGTTGGATCAGACAGCGTGAAAAAAATACACTAGAGTGGATTTTTCATATGTGGTGGGATGGTGACTTGAACAAAAATGACGCTCTGAAGAACAAGTTCAGCTACAGCAGAGACACTTCTGCTGGAACTGTAACGATAACAGGACAGAATCTGCAGCCTGAAGACACAGCTGTTTATTACTGTGTGAGATGCCCCACAGTGATACAAAGCACATACAAGCTTGTACAAAAACCAGCCAACCAGCAGGATAAAACCAGCCTTCTGTGTGTGGATATCAGAGTATCTTCAGGTTTCAGCAAGCCACATTACAGACTTTTTAAGACCTTTTTAATGCCATCTTGAATGGAATTTAAGTACTGAAAAATGCTGTAAACATATGGGAAGGTTGGGGGAATCTGCTGTATTACAGTCAAGCATAGTATATGGGTCACTCAATGAGAAACATTCAAGTTTAGGTTTTGTCTTTTTGTTTCATTTTCAGTGATAAAAGTGCTCTCTGGTTCAATTGTTGTATGAACAATTGCAAAAAAATGTGCTTGTGATTCATGAGTCAGAGATCATCAAACAAAATCTCCTCTCCCCTCATTGGAGTCGTAAGACTGGTGCTTGACCACTGTGTTCACAATCCACAAAACAACATTTGTCCCCTTTCCACTGGCTCAATTTTGCCATACTTGACTCCACTCTGCAGTTTTTTCCCTATCGGTACCTACTGTTTTGGTCGCTGCTCCTGAGCAGGTACAATCGGGGCTGAGTAGGAATTACATGTGACGTGAACAGACTGTTGTTCACTGATTGGCCATGGGTCCAGGAGAAATGAGAAGGTTGTCGCTGAGGTAGTGCAGGGAAAACTTAATAAAATTAAAAAGCAACTACAATAATATTAAGGACCACATTTGTCGGAACAGGTCAAATTGAAATATCAGTCAGTAAGTCATTTTCTACCGCTTATTCCATAGTGGGTTCAGCAGTCTATGGGCTAGAGGCGGGGTACACCTTGGACAGGTCGCCAGTCCATCGCAGGGCAGCACACAAACAACCATGCACACACTCATTCATACACCTAAGGGCAATTTAGAGACACCAATCAACCTAATAGGCATGTGTTTGGACTGTGGTAGGAAGCCGGAGTACCCGGTAAGAACCCACGCATGCACGCGGAGAAGATGCAAACTCCCTGCAGAAAGACCCCCGGCCGGGAATTGAACCCAGGACCTTCTTACTGCAAAGCAACAGTGCTACTGACTGCGGCACCGTGCAGCCCCAAATTGAAATATAATTTTACTAATTACAAATTATTAACCATGCCTGAAGGCTGGAAGAAAAGCAAAATGACACCATGTCAGGTTTCTGAATTACACGCAGGTGGGGCACTTTGTTTAATAACATCCTAAACCAGCGGATCACACATAAAATCGGCTGTTCAAATGCACAAACATTTCCCCCAAAAGACACAAAATAATAAGACCATTAAACTGCGTGTTTGGTTCCGAAATATATTGACGGCCCTTTAGGGAACCGGCCTCTGCAGGAGGAGGGAGCAGGCAGAGAGCAGCTGTCAATAATCTGACTCCCTGCATTAGATGAAATGAGAGGAACTCACTGAATCCACAGAGCATAGATATTCAAAATCCAACCTAAAACCAATTTCTCTGCAGTCAGAAGTCCTTGAATTCATTCTTGCCATGCCCGAGACAAAAACATAATCATACAAAATTTTAACTTCTTCAGGCAAACTCTGCAGCATTACCAGTTGAGACAGCAACGTCTTTCCTCTCCTGCCACTAGGCTGCATTGTCTTGTAAAATAAAACAGAACAAAAAAAAGATGTTTTTGTTCTGTTTTATTTTACTAGCATCGTGGCACGCAGGTTGGTCATGACATGGGATGCTTTCTTGATTAACAGCTGATGTGGCTCTGTGATGATGACTGCAGCTCTGCTTTCTTTGCATTTCAGAAAAGCTCCAGTCGAATAGTTTTTTGACTTATCAGGATCTGACCCAGTCGAATACGGGACATTGTTTCTGTTTGAGGGACACCGGGACAGGAATGAAAAAAGCGGCAAGGTCCCTCACAAATCGGGACATCTGGTCACCCTACCTACCACACCCCCGTCACATCAGAACCCTTAGTTTATAAGTTCTGGCTGGGCTGTGGTCCATATAATTATCCCAGTGGATAATTTTATACATGAAAAAACATATATAAGTATAAGTGCGTAGATAAACATTAATATAACAATGCATATATACACTCACCGGCCACTTTATTAGGTACACCTGTCCAACCGCTCGTTAATGCAAATTTCTAATCATCCAATCATATGGCAGCAACTCAATGCATTTAGGCATGTAGACATGGTCAAGGTGATCTGCTGCAGTTCAAACCGAGCATCAGAATGGGGAAGAAAGGTGATTTATATGACTTGGAACATGGCATGGTTGTTGGTGCCAGACAGGCTGGTCTGAGTATTTCAGAAACTGCTGATCTATTGGGATTTTCACGCACTACCATCTCTAGGGTTTACAGAGAATTGTCCGAAAAAGAGAAAATATCCAGTGAGCAGCAGTTCTGTGGGCGCAAATGCCTTGTTGATGCCAGAGGTCAGAGGAGAATGGCCAGACCGGTTCAAGCTGATAGAAAGGCAACAGTAACTCAAATAACCACTCGTTACAACCAAGGCATGCAGAAGAGCATCTCTGAACGCACAACACGTCGAACCTTGAGGCGGATGGGCTACAGCAGCAGAAGACCACACCAGGTGCCACTCCTGTCAGCTAAGAACAGGAAACTGAGGCTACAATTCGCACAGGCTCACCAAAATTGGACAATAGAAGATTGGAAAAACGTTGCCTGGTCTTATGAGTCTCGATTTCTGCTGAGACATTCAGATGGTAGGGTCAGAATTTGCCGTCAACAACATGAAACCATGGATCCATCCTGCCTTGTATCAACGGTTCAGGCTGGTGGTGGTGGTGTAATGGTAAGGGAGATATTTTCTTTGGGCCCCTTAGTACCAATTGAGCATCGTGTCAACGCCACAGCCTACCTGAGTATTGTTACTGACCATGTCTATCCCTTTATGACCACTGTGTACCCATCTGTGAAGAGTAGTCGTCTTGCAATCAGAAGGTTGTGAGTTCAATACCAGCTTCCTCCTGCCATATGTCGATGTGCCCCTGGGCAAGGCACTTAACCTCAAGTTGCCTACTGATCTGCGTATCGGTGTATGAATGTGTGAGGGTTAGTGATTTGGTGAATGTGGCTCTATTGTAAATGGACTGAACTATATAAGTTCAGTCCATTTACAATTTAACATGACAATGAGTTCCCTTTACTCAAATGGCCTCCACAGTCACCAGATCTCAATCCAATAGAGCAACTTTGGGATGTGGTGGAACGGGAGATTTGCATCATGGATGTGCAGCCAACAAATCTGCAGCATCTGTGTAAAGAAATGTTTCCAGTACCTTCTTGAATCTATGCCACGAAGGTTTAAGGCAGTTCTGAAGGCAAAAGGGGGTCCAACCCGGTACTAGCAAGGTGTACCTAATAAAGTGGCTGGTGAGTGTACTTCTCATAAGATCATCTTCAACTTCAACATGTTCGTTGCAGCACAGTTGAATTCCACATCACTCTCTAACAAATTAGATCAAGTGTTCAACAAGTACAAATCATTCTGGAAAGCAAACATGTCTTTCCACATTATTTTGTTTTTATAATTGGATTCCGGTGCTCTACTTTAATAGTAGATCATGCAAATATTAAGGGTATAAAATTAACCACAAGAAAAACATGAAACATGAACATGAAATTCATGAGTCACAGGTCTTTGAATCCTAAAATCACCATAACTTAGAGCTTGCGAGATATTTGAGACTTTAGAGCAGCAGTCAGCAACTTTCACAATACAAAGAACAATTTTTTTGCCCTCAATCCATTAAAATAAAACTTGTTTAAAGCCGCAAATGACCTCCTTAAAAAAAAACTAAAAACGTATTATTTAAAATGTGGAAAATTTGTTTTTTTTAAGAAACTACCATTTCATTTCAGTTTTTAGGTTATAAAATAAAGAAAAAAAAACTTTTGGAAAAAGAGGATGGATAAACGTTCTTCTATGGGATGTTGATATTTGTGGAAAATTGGTTCTTTATCATTTTTACCCAGTAATTAAGAGCCTCCTGGAAGGTCCAAAAGAGCCACTTGAGGCTCCAGAGCCACAGGTTGCAGACCCCTGCTTTAGAGGGTCTGAAAAGGATGCTGTGTATAATTGCGGGAAATACAGACACGATCATATTTTACTGTTAATAGCCTTCACAAACTAACACACACAATATCACACCCCCCGAAGTCAGCAAAGGTACAAAAACAAGACATGTATGAGCAAAGAACATAATATCCTCTAAACGTGAACACCACAAATACAGGCTGCACTGATAACAGCTGCTGTTGTGGTTTAGGTCTTGCAGTTTCTCACAGATCTAAAAAACATATTTCACCTGCAACATACAATAATTACTTTAGGTTTCAAAAATGGTAGGCAGTACAATTAAGCATATTTTTATGATGCATAAGCAGCAATTGTAATCACAGTAAAGTGTTCTCGAAACTAATGGTGAGGCTGCAAAAATATAACTTATTTCAATTCAACAAGTACAAACATGATTTTTAAAGTGGAGCCCATGCAAAACAGATATCTTCTACTTCTTTAAAAGTGTTGCTCAAGACTCATTCTGATACATATGCTGCAAACAGAGAGCAGTAACATTTACAATGGATAAGCAAATTTATTTGGTTGTTCTTATCATTGTTTCTTTTATCACAACCGGTAAGAACAAAGAGCTTTAATGAAAACAATCTAATATGATCTTTATATGGTTGCATTAACAAACTATTTTTGCAGGTACTGCTGGTCAAACACTGACTGAGTCTGAACCAGTGATTAAAAGGCCTGGAGAATCCCACAGACTGACCTGCACATATTCCGGGTTTAGTAGCACTCCTCACATAGCTTGGATCAGACAGCAAGCTGGAAACGGACTGGAGTGGATTGCTTGGATCAGCAGTGGTGGTAGCAGCTACTACTCTCAGTCAGTGAAAAACAGGTTTACCATCTCCAGAGACAACAACAGGAATCAGGCGTATCTGCAGATGAACAGCTTGTCAAGTCAGGATTCTGCTGTTTATTATTGTGCTCGCGTGACACAGAAAGCAGAAACACTGAACAAAAACTCAACACATTTATCAAGTTCAGAAGTTTATTCCTTGAACTTATACGGCTACATTTTAGTATCATCACCAGACTAAATGAGACCAAAATTGTTTATTAGGACATATTATGTAAAGTTGGGTGTTTTTCAATTGCGCAATGTAATTTTGAAATATCTTTTGTTATTTTTTTAAGTTCAGCAGCCATTATAATTTATCCAATATATGTTAATTTTATTTGAGTTATGTCTTTCTTTTAATGACGTTTTACTCGCCATGGCATTCAGGCTATCCTCACACATGTTTGGGAAGCAATTGAATAATTCCACTTGAAGTGAGTTTTAGAGGAAATTGAAGTGAAGTGGAGCAAATGTTCTTTGTATCAAGGTGTGAATTTAAAAATGTGTAGGTAGTAATAACACTGGACTAAGCGAATGTGTTATTACACTTTTTCAGTGAAAGTAGAAAAAGAGGGAGATAAATAATATCAAATTTAAAAAAATCATTTTCGAAAGCTTTTTTAATCATCTGAAGTGAAGTCATTAACTTAGACACACCTTTTAACGTTGGGCTAGTAAACAAGCACAGTTGGGCAATGACAAAATTTTCTTTAAAAAAAGACCACATTCAAACATGTCTGATTGTAAACAGTATTACTGGTAAAAGTTTGTAGCAATTTAGTATTCAGTATTTTTATATATATATTTTTCTTTTGACAATTACAGATTTTCCTAAAGTTGAGTGACACTATTCTAGTTGCACCGTCCAAATTGCTAAATCACTTTCATTCGAAACATTATTCTGAAAATCTAATTGCAGCTTGGTAATAAAATAAATGCTGTACATTTAGATGCAAACCCAACATTTACCTTTTTTAAGAGTAAAAGTAAAGTACAATAATTATATTATAATAAGGATAAAAGATCAAATAAACCTGAATGTATAAAGCAGCAGGATTTTTGGTTAATGTTGAATTTAGTGCTTTTGTTTTGCTGAGCGAACTCCTTGCTAACATAAAGTCACTGCAGATCTTGTAAAAGATAAAATATAAACACAAAGAAAAGCAAAGCAAATATAAACATCACATGAATTAATATGATGTTGGCCCACCCGTTGCAACTTCAACTCTTCAACAGAGATTTTCCACAAGATTTATGAGTGTGTTTGTGTAAATTTTTTACTTTAATTTCAGAAGCACAATTGTGAGGTCACACACTGATGTTGACTGAGAAGGCTTGTCTTGCAGTTTCCGCTCTAATTCATCCCAAAGGGGTTCTATTGGGTTGATATCAGGACCCTGTATAGGTTAGGCAAGTTCTTTCACTCCAAATTTGTTCATCCATGTATTTATCAATGTTGCTTTGTGCACAGCTGGACAGCCATAATGGTAACCGAATTAAATGTATATAGCGCTTTTCTAGTCAAATTGACAACTCAAGCGCTTTACACAAGAGCCACATTCACCCAATTACAAACGGATACACAGATACGCCAAATGGTAGGCAGCTTGAGGATAAGGGCCTTGCTCCGGGGCAGATCAACATGTAGCAGACTGAAGATAGAATTGAACCCACAATTTTTGGATTGCAAGATGACTACCCTGCCTTCTCCTGGCAACTACTTAACTCAGACTCGTCTATTGGATTACCAAACCAAGAGGCATGATTAATAACTCGTTAGAGCTTCTTTTCTCTGCTATAGAGTCCAGTGGTGGTGTGCATCACACCCCTGCATCCAACAGATTGCAGTGCACTTGGTGATGTAAAGCTTGATGTAGCTGCTCAACCATAAAAACCTTCACAACTATTTATAGAATCAGTCTACGTGCTTATGTGTTGGATTTTATACACCAGTGGCCACGGATGTGATGAGAACACCTGGATTCAGTAATTTGGGTGGGTAAGTGAATACTTTTGGCAATCTGCATATTTGAAACCGTGAAAAACAAATACTCTGAGAAAGAATGTGTGTTTATGTCTGAAATAACCTGCTTGATTCTATTAGTTTCTTCTTTTGCAAAGTGAAATTCATGACAGCTTTCCATAAAGACACCCTGAATCAATATGCCCCTTTGACAATTCGTTCCTCATTCCATGTTAATGCAATTCTTGTTGACTTCAATTTTATATCCCTAAACAAACCATTTCGTATTCATGTACTTAAACCACACCACATCAGTTTATTTTACTTTGCAGTGAAGCGTTTTATGATTTATGCTGATCTATTAATAGGAGTTGGACAATTTCCTTTAAGTAGACAATAACTAAGGCTGTAACCAAGTCCTTCGAAGGATGCAGCCCCTGAATTTGGACACATCATAGATTATACAAAACCCCAGTACATCCTTCATTGCATGGTCAGTATGAAACTACCCTTGATAGACAGCACTCTTTGACACCCGAAAAAGTCTGGTAAGAAAAGATCAAAACTTCGGAGGTATACAATGGTAAAGGGAAAAGATTACCAGCTTTGGACTTCTGTTGATGTTTGCATAGAAATGAAAAAGGCAACGTTTACACCAATGTACTCTCACATGTGAGTTTCCCTGAGAAAATAAATTTTTTTGTTGTTGTAATCATGCCCTACAGACTACTTACTATTATTATTATTATTATAACTGATACAATTTTAAATTATTTCCAAATGTTAGAGAATGTAATCTGCTAGTGCTGTGATCTGCAGTGCAGTCTTTTGGGCAAAAGACTGCAATGGGCAAAAGACTGCAATGGGCAAAAGACTGCACTGCGCCAACCACAGTGCCAACACTCAGAGCAGTTAAAGCTTCAGTTATCCTAACATTCATGTTTCTGAAATGTGAGAGAAAACCTACACATGCACAAGGAGAAGATGAAAACTCCACACTCAAATGACCTCACAAAGATTTGAAACCACAACCTTTTAACAACTGCCCTGTTTTTATCCCATTGTATTACATCTGGTTGATTTTGACTGGGATGAAATCATTTTATAGATGTGCTGGATATTTTTATGACGCTATACAGAGGAAGACTGGGCATTGTATGATATTTCTATAATTCTTTAGGTTTAATTCAGAATATATCGTTTAACTCAAATGTTAGAGTTTCCAAGAATATTTAGTACTGAACCTTTGAACTTGACAGATAGTGAAACAATAAAATTAAAATAATAAAATGTCCCATTTCAGAGTTTGTGCTCTCCTAGTTTTATGCAAATCAAGACATTTCTCCATCTTTCAATTATAAAAACCTCCTGAGGCTGTGTTTTTTTTACCACAGACAATCTTCTGTCAAACTCGGCTACAGCTGCTACTGGCAGCAGGATGTGAGTCTCTTGGATTAATAAACCACCTCATGTTAATTTGCAGACGAATTGATTTTACAAAAATATTCTTCTTTTTTGAACAGGTGTGAAGTGTGAACAGCTGACTCAATCAGCCTCTGTAGCATTGCAGCCAGACCAGCAGAAAGCAGTCAGTTGTCAGGTATCTTATTCTGTAGGTAGCCATCGGTAGCCACTGGACCAGGCAGCCATTAGGAAAATGACTGGAGTGTTGGATATGACACATACCAGAAAGATTCTCTAAAGAACAAGTTCAGTTTTAGCTTAGAGTCTTCCAGCAACACAGTGACTCTACAGGGAAAAAATATGCAGTCATTGGGTCATGACGATGACCCAACGACTGCATATTATAAATAAAAGGTGACAGGTACTTTGAAGAAAAAAACCCTGAATAATCTGATTTAAACCCAAGTGATGCAAATACGAGTACATTGAAATCTAAATACAAAGTGATTTAACAGTCAGACGCAATAAAAAAGAAAAACACTGATTTAGCAACAAAGTTTCTACAAATACATTGTCAAGTCATTCACATAAACACAATCACTATAACTTTTAATCACTAATCACAAGCAAAAATGTGTTTACATTTTTCCACAGAGGTTGCAGGAACATAAGAGAAAAAAAAATGCTTAATGCAAACGTTCAAGAGCATCTCAGCTAAGCTATTTCAACATCTGTTTTTAATTAATTTCATTTCCAAAAATGCCGACAGTTTCACGTGATACGATTTCATATTTCCTTCATGATCTGGATCTTCTTTGCATATAGGAAGTTAATTTTATAACATGCTCCAATATTCTCTATGAACATCTAAAGACCTCCAAAACCTGGTGGCTCACAGTCCACAGACACTCCCACTGAGGGATATGATGCAAATCTGCAGTCTGATCATAGTATTTATGTCCTGCTGACTTACTCATCAACTTTGTGAGGACCATCAGATGTTTATTCTCTAACTAAGGATGAATAGTCTCAGTGTTGCGCTGCTTTTTGTTTTTCTTCCCTGTAAGTTGTCTTGCTTTTTTGAGTTGTGCCAATTTATAATTTATAGTATATATTATAATTTATATTTTATAATTAAATTTATAATCATCAGTCAGAGAAAACCATTATTGTTTTTTTCTATTAAGGTTGTACAGGTCAAAGTATGGAATCCATTCCTTCCATTCAAGTGGTGAAAAATCCTGGAGAGACTCTGAGTCTCTCCTGCCGAGGATCTGGATTCTCATTTGACTGCTGTAGCATGCACTGGATCAGACAACCTGCAGGAAAAGCACTGCAATGGATGGGACGTGTGTACAGCCATGGGAGAACAACAGAGTATTCCAGCAGTTTTCAAGATCGAATAGAAATCAGCAGAGATAACAGCAACAGCATGGTTTATCTGAGATTGCCCAACTTAAAGCCAGAGGACTCTGCTGTTTATTACTGTGCCAGAGAGCACAGTGTTAAAAGTAGGTGGAGATGCTTAACAAAAACTTAACAGAAAACGTTCTGAGATTGACCTTATGGTGGCAGAACAGTATAAGAACAGTATAATGCTTAGTGAGCAGTGTGTTAACAAGAAAGCAGCAGCTGATTTCATTAGTTTATGAGTTATTTAATAGTTTTTCTACTTACAACATTTGCTTATAATTGAATCCCACCAATTCAGCTAATATTTTCTCTTATATTGTTTTTAATAAGAGAAAAAAAATAATTTATGCCTTTAGAATTTGCGTTGCTGCAGCCTGTTCATAGAGGACCCTGCCTCTGACACTGGAGAATGTCATCATGCCAAAATATTTATTTAGACACTTTGTAGAGAGTGTGATATCTTCTGTCATCATTTGCTGGGGTAGCAGCATTAGAGCCAAGGACTTAACAAAGCTCAACAAGCTGATGAAAGCTGGTTCTGTCCTGGGGACTCCTCTGGAACCTCTGGAAATGATTGTGAAAATAAAGGATTCTTCATAAAATGAAGAACGTAATGGAGAACCCTGAGCATCCTCTTCATGAGACTGTTGTACAACAACAGAGTGTCTTCAGTCAGAGGCTTCTTCAGATCTGCTGTAAGACGGACCGCTACCAGAGATCCTTCCTGCCCACAGCCATCAGCATCTACAACAGCTCTTTGAAGAAACCTGCAAAATATGAGCTACAACATTTAATTTCCCTTTGGAATTAATAAAGTATTTATGATTTTGAACTAAATTAAAGTAACTTACATTAGTATGTTTTCAAATCAATTGTACATGCATTTTGTCAACTGTCAGAATGTGGAAAATTGAGCTAAATCTAAAGAATTATGTCAAAACTATGATGACAAATTAAAAGAGAAATCATGTTTTCGCACATAATGAGTACAAAACCTCAGAGATGTATTATTAACTTTCATTTTGTTTTATTAAAAACCGAGCTGATTTCAGAATTCTCCGATGTTTTATGGTTTTCTCTGCTTGCTCTATGGATCAGTCTTATCACTTTATCTAAGGTTAAGCTATAGCAACTATTTTTATCGATCAATCGCCTATACCTACTTATCGTTATAGCCGGCAGGCTGGGGCCTATCTCCAGCAGTCATTGGGCAAGAGGTGGGGCACACCTACAAAATAAGACATGCTAGATATTCTTCAAAGCGAGAAAATACAAAAGAAAAAAATCCCCATTGATGCAAGCCTGAAATGTGTTGATCTGCATGAGTCAAGGAATGACTACAGGAAAGTAGCTACTTACCTAAACCTGCCCATATCTGTGATCAAATCAATATAAAAAACTGATACTCCTAACAAAGGCTAAACAAGGACCCATTTTTGTCTTGCCACCGTAAACAGCGTGCAGGATGATACGGGAAGGAGAAAAAAAACTGCAGCAAAGAGTGGCATCCTGAGGGCACCAGAGATCCATAAGAATCATTAAATGACATCTAAATGCCAAATTGTTGTTTGAGAGGCATGCAGAGAAAAAGCCTGTTCCACCTACCCTCACAAAAGTAAACTTGTTAACTATTACTGGGACTTTGACTGGAGCCATGTACTTTTGGTCAGATTGAGCTATTTGGCAACAAACATTGCAGGTAGGTCTGGCAAAACTTTAAAGGATAATTATGTGGAAAGGCACATCGTGCTCATTGATGGTGGAGGATCTAAGATAGTGTTGGCCTGCTTCTCTTCCATGACCCTGTAAGTCTTGTTAATATGCACAGCAGCATGACCTCTTTTAAAGGTAGGACATTTT
Source organism: Crenichthys baileyi (assembly GCA_036173005.1). Lineage (NCBI taxonomy): Eukaryota > Metazoa > Chordata > Actinopteri > Cyprinodontiformes > Goodeidae > Crenichthys > Crenichthys baileyi. The sequence continues at coordinate 85,566 of JAHHUM010001590.1, read as the reverse complement.
AAATAAATCTAGTGGCCTTGGCCAAAAAAGTGAAAACGGGTCAGAATGTGGTGTTTTAGCATAATGATTCAAAATATGGGCAAATCCACACAGAAATTATTTACCAAATGTAAATGCAACCTTCTACCATCACAATTTCAGTCCCAAAACCTTAACCTTACAAAAATGAGAGCAAAGGAAAGGAGCCAGGGCAATCTGTGATTGTGCAATAAGTCAGGATTTAGAGCAGTTGGTTATGGTTTTCTTTTGGGTTCATGTTTTTCAGTTGTTTTCTTGCTGTGGTGTGCTATCAGGTTTTCAACTTATTCTGTTATTTTTGCCATATCAGTGTTTTTTTATGTTTGTATATTTCTTTGCATTTAGTTTTCTACTTTATTCTTGTGTTCTTTATACTTTGAATTATTTCTGTTAGTATTTTCTGTTAGATTATTCCCAGTATCTCTGCTCAGCTCCATTCATGTTTATTTGGCTTCACTCTCTGTTCACTTGCCACTCGATAATCAACTTTATTCAGTTTACCTGTTTCCTTCCAATCAGTATCCTTGTTTTCACCTGTGCCATCCACTATATGAGCCCTTCTCTTCTGTTTACTCCTCACTGGAAAATACTGCTCTTTTCATAGCTGCTTTTTCCATTGCTCAATGTTTCTTCCACCTCGTGCCTGCCTATAAGTGTTTGCCTTCTATTTATTAAATTCAAATCACAGAACCGCTGCCGCCTGCCTGTCTGTGCTTGGGTCCTACTCAAAGATCCCTTTCTGACACAATCTTTATGCTCCAACCTAGTTAAATGTTTGCTCTTTTGGTTTTGTTTGGTGTTGTTTTAAAACTTAGACAATTTCTCCTGTGTCACAGAATCATGTCATGGAAGTAGTTTTAGTGGTCAAATTTTAGGTCAAAATTTTCAAGTGACTTTAAAGTTTCAGAGTCACATTCTGATTCAAACCATAAAGCACTCTGAACTTCCCATTTAACACTGAACATTATTCTTTTTAGAATTGGCAAAATATTGTTCACTAAGTATTTAGACACCTGAATCACAAAACAATGTTACATCTTTGTATCAAATTTTCAAGTAATGTTAGAAAAATTGGTTGTAAATGCATCTGTGAAAACTTTCCTCGATCCTGTTAGGTGGAGTCAATGCAAATCTTGATGATCTTCTGTACTTATCTGGCTGCAGAGAGTCTAACAAGGAACAGAGCACACTCCGGTTAAAACCATGAATTGTAGGACAGGGCTGCTGTTTTTAAGTTTGTACCTGGCAGGTAAAAGTTTACATTGATTTTGAACTGAAAAAGTCCTTCTGCTAAGGCCAGACAAGCTAAGTTAAAAGCTTTTTATTCTTGTGTTAACAGGTGTTGCAGGTCAGACTCTGAGAGAATCTGAATCGGTGGTTAAAAGACCTGGAGAGTCCCACAAACTGACCTGTACAGCCTCTGGTTTCACATTTGGGGACTACTGGATGAATTGGATCAGACAGGCTCCAGGGAAAGGGCTGGAATGGGTTTCAGCTATCAGTTTCTGGGCTGGAAGTGACAAACGCTACTCTCAGTCAGTTCAAGGCCGGTTTACCATCACCAGAGACAATAACAAGCAGCAGGTGTTTCTGCAGATGAACAGTCTGAAAACTGAGGATTCAGCAGTTTATTACTGTGCTCGAGATGCACAGTGAAGGAAGCTGAGTTGGTTGATGTACAAAAACCTGCAGCAACAAGTTGATAAACTTCAAACCTTATGTCTAAGTTTGCTTTTGTGAAGATAAAATGTCCTTCACACTCCATTAACTAATAAACATCTGTCACAAGGACAAAGGTATATTTCACTAAAATAATTATTTCATTGAGCATTAAGAGACAATAAAAGAAAAACAAATACAAAAAAATTGTGCTTTTTGAAATGGACTTAATCTGGATATACATTCTTTCATTTAATTTTTCATTTCTTAGCCAGATTAAAACCCCTTTGAGATCAAGATCTCATTTGCAAGTGGGACCTGGGCATACATACTCCATACTCACTTCTGTCAGTCTGCCCCAGGGCAGCTGTGGCTACAATGTAACTTACCACTGTCAGTGTGTGAATGCGTGTATGAATGGATAACTGAATGTAATGTGAAGCGTTTTGGGGTCTCTTGGGACATGATAAAGCATTATACAATTGCAGACCATTTACCGTTTACATCAAAAAATGTTTTGTACATTGACAGTGGAAAAATTCAAATAGGTCATCTAGTTTTTTTTCATTTTGTTCATTTCATTTGGTTTTTTTCCATTAACAACATTCAGTTATTTTCTCTGATCACATAAACTAACCTCCTGTTCAGACCACAGCAAATCTCTATGGCTGTAATTATAGGTACAAAAACTGCACACATTAACAGCAGGAAGCCTTGACCTGCCTTTTTGTAGTCTTGTGTTTAGAAACTTGATACAGATTCAGATGGAAATAAGCTATTACCAAATTTGACAAAATTCAGCAAGTTGGTTTACTTTTTAGATACTAAATCAGAGTCATATTTCCTTTTTAAATGTTGACATGAAATTGTTGATTACTGTGATGTTAGAAATAAAACCAAATCTAGTTAGAACACAGTTCAGTTTTCTCCATGGAATAGGAAGAAAAGATAAAACAAGAAATAATATTCATTCATTCATCTATACCGCTTCTTCCATAGTGGGTCATGGGAGAGCTGGTGCCTATCTCCAGCAGTCTATGGGCGAGAGGTGGGGTACACCCTGGACAGGTCACCAATCCATCGCAGGGCAACACAGAGACATACAAGACAAACAACCATACTCACACTCATTCACACCTAAGGGCAACTTAGAAAGACCAATTAACCTAACAGTCATGTTTTTGGACTATGGGAGGAAGCCGGAGTACTAGGTGAGAACCAACGCAGTGCATGGGGAGAACATGCAAACTCCATACAGAAAGACCCCCGGCCAGGAGTCAAACCCAGGACCTTCTTGCTGCACTGCAACAGTGCTACGATGTTCTCCCCGTGCATGCGTGGGTTCTGTCAAGGTACTCCGGCTTCCTCCCACAGTCCAAAAACATGACTGTTAGGTTACTTGGTCTCTCTAAATTGCCCTTAGGTGTGAATGAGTGTGTGCGTGGTGTTTGTCCTGTATGTCTCTGGGTTGCCCTGCAGTGGACTGGCAACCTGTCTAGGGTGTACCCAGCCTCCCGCCCGTAGACTGCTGGAGATAGGCACCAGCTTCCGCACGACCCACTATGAAAGAAGCAGTAGAAAATGACTGACTGACCATCAGAAATAATTTGGCTTGTTTAAACACTGGGCTGTTTGACCCTCCCTCTCTGATGCAAATCAGCAGTCTCTTCAAGGTACATCTGTCCCCCCCGACAACTTTCACTTCACTTGAAGCATCAGAAGCTTCCAGAGAATGAATTCATGCAGTCTTGTTTTCCTTGCTCTGTCTCTCTGTCACATAAGATATTTTGCTCCTACTTTATTTCAACATTAATACGGTTTTAAATAATTTTATAAGCACGTTTTTTTTTTTCCTTTCTTCTCTTTAGATTGTAGAGGTCAGAGTATGGAGTCCATTCCTTCCAGTCAAGTGGTGAAAATGCAGGGAGAGACTTTGAGTTTGTCATGCAGAGGATCTGGGTTCGCCTTTGGTTCCTTTGGCATGAACTGAGTCAAACAGCCTGCAGGAAAAGCGATTGAATGGATGGGATACATCTATACACATTAGCGCAACACAGATTATTCCAGCAGTTTTGAAGGAAGAATAGAGATCGCCAGAGGCAGCAGCAACATAATGGTGCATCTGAAACTGTTCAATCTACAGCCAGAGGATTCTGCTGTTTATTACTGTACCGGAAAAGCACAAAAGTGGGTGTAGAGGCTGAACAAAAACTCCAGAGAAACGATTTTACCTTGGACCACATGGTGGCAGTGTAGACTGAGAAATGGAATACTGACTAAATGGAATATTTTATATACACCAAATGCAAAAGTTCACTTTACCATTTGAACTTTATCATATTATGTTTCTCAGAATTCCATATTTCTGTTATTATATGAAGACATTTCTGCGTTATGTCAATTAACTAATTTAATTGGAAGTTCTATCCATTCATCTATTTTGCTATACCTGCTCATCCTGTCAGGGTCAGGGGAGACTGGTGCCATGCAGGTCTTTGTATTGTGAGAAGAAGCCATGCCTGGGGAGAACATCTAAACTTCATGCAGAAGGATGATGGCTGGGATTTGATTTTTTTTTTTTGCTGCAACACAACTATTCTACCAACTATGCCTGTGTTTAATTAGATTTTCAGATCTCTAATCAGACTTGTTGAATAACTGGATACATTAAACTAACACAAAGAAAACACTAAAACCATGTGGTATGATTTTCAAAATACCTTTGCAACACTGTTCATCCTTCTTTACTGATTTGCATGTATGTCGATCTTAAATTGTAAATTAAGAGTTTTACCTTGCATGTAGCCTATATCTTCTTTGCCTTCCTCCTGTTCCCTCTTAAAAATGTGATCTTTTCAGTCTGTATTTATGTATTTTACCTGCTTTCTATCGCGCGCAGCACTGAAAAGAAAGCCTCTGGTTCGGGTCATTGTTCCTCCCGCACCCCAGAGCGGAGATTCGTTCAAAATTAAATAAATAAATAAATACTGCTATTGATAAATTATTAGTAAATATCCCCATGCAATAAAACAAAATAAGTATGGTAAAGAAATTTTCGTCTCATTTCATTTAATTCATTTCAAGATTTATTTAATTTACTTAAAGATTTATTTAATTTACTTAAACATTTATCTTAGTGCATGATAGTAAGTGATGCCGTGCTGTATTTGTATATGCTGTCCAGTTTTCAGAAGCAAAAAGGTTTAGTAAATCTGGCCATCAGACAGGGGGGGGGGGGGGGGGGGGGGGGGTTTTGGTTCATTTAAAAAAACATAATAACATAAAAAAAATTAAATATTGTTTTGAAAGAAAGACAAATTACTTAAGCGTTAAAGCGAGAAAATTCTGAGTTTTAATTTTTGTAGTTGTTGCAAAAAGGAAGGTTTAGCAATATTTGAATCCTTAAAAATCTGTAATTAGTCAAGGGAAAAATGGTCTCTGTTGACTAAAGCTTCACTAAGGCTGCTTTCTCTGCTTCACTTTTTGACCAGAAGTGAACAAACTCTTGGCTGTTTTCCATGTATTTTTTACCCAAGTAAACTAACCATGTAACAGTCTCCGTGGTCATCATTCAGGAGGATAAATATCAAATATAAAAAAGTAGCACAGCTGCAAAGTGATGGGACTATGTTAAAAATAAGATAAAGGCAAAATAGCACCAAAAGCGAAACTTAACTTAAATGGGGACATAAAAAATATAAATCAAGAACATCTAAATTCAGAAAAAAAAAAATCCAAGAAAATTGACAAATTTGTAAACAATTACATTTAATGGAGTTTTGAAGAAAATTCAGAATGAAAGACTCACCTTCACCGCCTCCACCTTCCAATGACTCTTCTGTGCGCCTCCAATCAGCATCCTGTCCGCCTTGCTTTTAAAGGACCTTCAGCTGTGTTCATCCTCGCTTGTCAGCTGAGCTCATCCGTCCTCCACCCCACCTCCACCATTTTCCTTCCAATCTCCTCCCGGATTCCTCGCTTCCTGGCCGCCAATCCACCACCAGTGTCGGATCAGGGGGAAGACATCTCTAAATCTTAACCTTACAAATGTTCATCTTAGCTCATGTCATTCTCAGCATTCATGTCTTCCTCCCAGGCCAAAGCACCAAAGAAATAACCATGTAATGACACATCATTAAAACTTTTCTAATTGCCATCCCTTTTCCTTATGAGTCTTTTCAGATTGAATTATTAGTTTATGTTAAACCCTTTGGCTTTTTAATGTATTTCCATTTAGAAACAACAAAAATTGTAATATCCATATATTTAACCTGAATGCAAAGTTAGTAATTAAACTAGCTTCATGCATATAAAGAGACTTGTGTGTCATGTTGGGTCTTGTCCTGGTAAAACTTACATGCTGATAAATATGCTATTTACCGATCATATGAATTTGATTAATAAATGGAGCAGTTAGAGATTTATGTATTTCTGTTGTTTTTCAGAGAAAGACAAATTAGTCCATTATTTTTGCTTCCCTTTTTTCATAAACTAACTGTAACTAAGGTTATTTCATGGAAAACGTAATGTTTATGTGTAAATATGAATTTAAGATAAAAGAAACTCTTAAAATAGGAGAAACTACTGTGATTAGCTTTTGAGTCACACAGCTGATGATGCAGTCTGAGTTTCTTAGAAAATATACAAGGAAAATAGCCGGGGTCCTAAAAGTCAAAAAAGATACTAGCTGAAATATATTCAGACACAGTAAAACGTTCGGGACTTGAAGCTTCTGTATTCAGTGTTTTCTGCTGTTTATGATGTGAAATTAATGTTTATTTACAATGAAAGAATGAATTGTATTTACATTTTTTTGAATAATACATTGTGATTTCCAAAAGCTTAAAACAGTTTCCTGCAGTAAAATGAAATAATGTAAATAAGACGTTTTTTTTGTTTGTTTCTTATGTTTATTAAAACGTTACACTTTTTAAGTTTAAAACTCTTTAGTCAATGTAAAAAGAATCCCATGGCAGTCAGCTGTTAGTGTTCAGTTCAGCCTGAACTCTGTTTCTCTGCCATCCAGAAAAAGCCAAGCTGAACTTCTACCTGCTGCTGATGAACAGAGTCCGAGTGGTGTTCACCAAAGCGCTCGCCTTCAGCACCGTCCTCACCATCAGAGGCCTGCTCTTCTGAGAACAATTAACATGCAACGGAAACATGAAGGGAATGAGATTATAAATTGGACTTTTTATATGTGATATTAATTCTCCCAATTACTTAAATTGTTTAATCTGTTTATTATATAACTGATTAAAAATAACTCCATCAGATACAAAAAAACATTCACAACAATACAACACACACAAATGGTCTTCATGTATTTAAGTAATTGTTATTATGTCCGCTCATTTTCTTAAGTACAAACAACTAGAAAATAATTTGAATAATTCGGGTATATGTGGACTTCATCTGTCACAAAATAGCTCTTTAATAGTTAAGCTTATATCTTAGCTTCTGTTGTTTGAAGGATTGTTTTCTTTTGTCCAATTAACATGTTGATATACGTTTTAATATGTTGTCTAGAGTTTGGTGCTTGGGCCATTATTTCTTATCATTATTATTATGGTTATTATAAGTATTATTATTGTTGTTGTTGTTATTCATTTTACTTAACTTTAAAAGGCTTTATTTAGCATTTAGGGATTAACCCCCACTCCCATTCAGAGCATTTTTATTCATCATTATATGTTTAACATGAGTTAGATGAAACAGATGTGCTTCACTAAAATCCACGTCTCGCTTTCAGTACAGTGGTTTCATCAGCTGAAACCATGTTGCAACAGGAAGTTAAAGCTGGCAGATGTAAATCTGACTGAAACTAAATAGTTTCATTTCAACGGGATGGTTTGGTTATCCTCAGCTTCGGCTTCTTCCTTTCACACAGACTTTTTACAATCTTAAATCTTTGTTTCTTCTTGGTGTTAATTTTATATTAATTGAAAGTATTTAAAAAATACAGAATGTACAGTAATGTCAAATATACAAAGTAAGAAAACCTATACAGTTGTAACAAAGCACAAGATGCAGATTCTACAAAATATACATGTGTGATCAAGGGCCTACTGGCAATCTGTCTGTTTTTGAGCAGTCCAGAACGGCCATGGTCAAGAAAAGTTTCATGAACTAAAAAGTGTGAATCCAACAGCTAAAAACAGGGCACTTGGCTCATTTCAGAATGTGCAGGCCGTAGGCAGTGTGTGCACAATTGGAAGCAATGGGATACCTAGGAGTTTGAGTCACAGCAACACACTCTCGTATATTTCCTTCTGCTTTTGAAAGTTAACAACATGGTGGCCCCCAGAAGGCGACTGAATGAGGGACGGACAGCAAAGGGAACTTTGCCAGAGCCACAGGTAAGTAACCAGGCATGGTACAGCAAAATTACTGTACCCTTATTTTGCAGCCAGACAGAAGCCACTAATGAAGCTGGAAAACAACATGCATCCAGTGTGAAGATAAGGTAAGAGCAGCCCAAATACAGCTCAATGTTTAACCACTAAGATGAGTAGAGAGAAACTAAAACAGTTTTCCATCTAAGTGCTTTGTTTCTGCTCACTACAGCTAAGAAATTTGAGCAAATCACCCCAGTTTTAAGGTCCTTATAGTGGCTTCCTGTATATCAGAGAATAAACTTTAAAAAAAGCCTATGTTAGTTCAAGTCACTGAAAGGCTTGGCACCAACATACATAAAATAAAATAAAAATCATGTTATAGCAACCTTCCAGACCACTCTTATGGTTTCAGTCTACTGTGCCTTCCCAGAATCAGAACCAAACATGGAGATGTAGCATTCCTAAACAGTTCCAAAAGGTCCTAAATTTTTGATCAGGACATTGAATTTAAATCCCATATTAAATAAGTTTGTAGGATTTCCTTCTTTCATCTCCGTAACATTGCCAAAACTACAAATATCCTATCCAGGAGTGACGCAAAAAAACTAGTCCATGCATTTGTTACTTCAAGGCTGGACTATTGTAATTCTTTACTATCATGATGTCCACAAAATGCACAAAATGCTGCAGCAAGAGTTCTGATCAAACTCCTATCTTAGCTTCCCTTCATTGGCTCCCTGTTAAATCCAGAATATAATTTTAAATTCCTCTCTCATATATGAGGCCCTTAATGATCTAGCTCCATCATACATCTGAGATCTTATTGTTCCATATATTCCTAACAGAGTGTTTTGCTCTCAGAGTGCAGGTTTACTGGTTGTTCCTAGAGTCTGTACAAGTAGAATGGGAAGCAGATCCATTAGTTATCAGGCTTCTCTCCAGTGGAACCAGCTCCCAGTTTTAGTCCATGAGGAAGACACCCTGTCTATTTTTAGGCTAGGCTTAAAACTTTCATTTTTGATAAAGCTTATAGTTGGATTGGCTTAGGTTATCCTGAGATATGCTGCTATAGACTTAGGCTGCTGGAACACATAATGACCATTTTCACTTTCTCTGCTACATTCGCATACTACTCTCCAATTTTTCATTATTTGCTGTTAATTCAGCTTTTAACTCTATGTTCTCTCTTATTTCTCTTTCTAGAAGTTACATCTGGCCTGGCTCTGTTATGATTTGGGGAGGTTTGGTTTTTGGTTTCGGGTTTTTTCTTTATATGTTTTTCACAGTTAAGGTTTTGAATCGTTCTTCTGTTTATTATTATTATTATTATTATAATTCTTCTCCTTCTTCTTATTATTATTATTATAATTCTTAGATTTTGAATCATGCTTCTGTTTATTATTTTCCTAATCATGCTTTAGCTTTTGTTTTGTTCATGTCTTATCAACTTATGTTTTTTGTATCTGGTTATGCTTTAATTTCATAGTGTATTAGTTTGTTATTCTTGAATTTCCTGTTTTGCTCAGTCATGTTTTTTTTCTCTCCTGTCAATTAAGTTTTTTTGGTTTACCTCGCACCTAGTTAATCTGTCTCCTTGCTTCACCTGGTTCACACTCCATATATACACACCTGTCCTGTTTATTTCTCGCGGAAACATTTTCTAATCATGCTCAAGTCTTGTTTACTGGATCATGCTATGCGTGTCTCGCCTGCCTGTTTCTGTTTTTGTTCCTACCTAATCTGTGAGTGAGTTTTTGTTTTTTGTTCATTAAATCTTTTTTTTTATACGTCATGCTGCCTGATCGGGCATTCTGGATTTTTTCCGTTGCTCAAAAATCCCTGACAGGCTTTGTTTTTTTAGCTTTTGGCACCCCCGGAGGGGGACATCGGCCAAGCTGCTGCTCCCAACAACTCAATGCTTACCTTATACAGAATATACACTTGGCCCTGTCTTTCAGTGTTTTACCCTGTCTCTCCTAGACATAGCTACTGGCTGAGCTTCTACTGTATGTGCTCCCTTTATACTCTAGACTTGAAAACTGGCTCAGATTTCATCTGCTTAGCTGTCTTTTTCTCCTAGATGAAGCCTCTAAAGCGGCTATAGCCAATAATGTTTTACTTTTCCTTCCTATAAAAAGTACTACTGGATTAGTGCCTCTGTGTTCTTTTTGTGTCTCTGCTCTGTACTCTCTAACCCCCAGTCGGTCGTGGCAGATGGCCGCTCACACTGAGCCTGGTTCTGCTGGAGGTTTCTCCATGCTCAGTATGACGGATTGCTGCAAAGTCAACGCCAGTGACTGTCCACTGTTTTTAAATCATGAGTCAATGTTTTATGACATACTTATTTCACTTTTTGACTTAGTATTGTTCTGATAAATAACTTAGTGTTTAATGGGGTGTGTCGTTAATTCAACACTGCTAAACATTTGAAGTTGAATAACTTTATATGGTAACGAACAGTTAAATGTTGATATTATCCTTATATGAATTGTGTTCCTTCTTTTCACCATGGCTTTACACATACATGGATATTTACAGCTGTTTAACAACCGAAAAAAATGTGTTTCCTTTTTTTTTTTTACAGCTGCTAAAACATTTTCAGTCCACTGGGGCCTCTCGTTCCACAGTAATAAAACCTAAAAAATTCTTCAGGTTTTTCGGGTGTTTTCATCTGCAGATACACCTGCTTCTTGTTGTTGTCAGGGGTGATGATAAAGCGGCCTTTAACTGAGGGAGAGTAGTATTGGATGCTACCACTTGGGCTACTTTTGTATGCAATCCACTCCAGTCCTTTCCCAGGGACCTGTCCAGTTCATTTCATAGCTGCTGAATGTGAATCCGGAGTCTGTACATGTCGGCTTATGAGATTCTCCTGGTCTTTTGACCACTGGCTCAGATTCAGTCAATGTCTGACCACTGAGACCTGTCAAACAAAGCAAAACTTATGCAGAGTAGCCAGAGTGGCCGGGGGTCTTTCTGCATGGAGTTTGCATGTTCTCCCCATGCACGCGGGTTCTCTCCAGGTACTCTGGCTTCCTCCCACAGTCCAAAGACATGACTGTTAGGTTAACTGGTCTCTAAATTGCCCTTAGGTGTGTGAATTACTGTGAGCATGGTTGTTTGTCCTGTATGTCTCTGTTTTGCCCTGCGATGGACTGGCAACCTGTCCATTGTGCACCCACCCTCCTGCCCATAGATTGCTGGAGATACGCAGCAGCTCCCCCACTATGGAAGAAGCAGTATAGAAAATGACTGACTGACTGACTGACTGACTGACCGAAGACCTGGAGAATCCCACAGACTGACCTGCACAGGCTCTGGGTTCACATTCAGCAACAATCACATGAACTGGGTCAGACAGGCTCCTGGAAAACGACTGGAGTGAATTGCTATAGTGCAAACAGGCAGTTCTTATATCTATTACTCCCAGTCTGTCCAAGGCAGATTCACAATCTCCAGAGATGCCTCCTGCATCTGCAGATGAACAATCTGAGGACTGAGGACACAGCCGTGTATTACTGTGCAACACACACAGGCGTATACATAAACACTAGAGTTGCACAAAAACTACTTAATTTGACCACTGGGAACAGGCTCATGTTTGTATTTCTGAATGGCTTTCCTATATAGTAATGATTTAAGAAATAGTAAAAAATAAATATTTAAAGACCTCAAAAGTTACAAAAAAACTCAAATGAGATGGTTTTATTAACATTTTTTTATTGTTTTATTTGGATTTAAAAACAAAATGTTGGCCTTTTCTTATCAAGCTGTATCATCTTTATAATAGTTCACCATCAGTAACACATTTCCAGCAGCTTTAACATTTGAGAAGTACCTGAGCAGTAGTTGAGCAAAGTCTATATTATGTTTGTGCAAAAAACAAAAACAGCTGCTTCCCAAAAAATGGATTGAAGATGTTTTACTTGTGAGACAAACCTCCAAATGTAAATTTGCATTGCACATCACATGGGAAGCAAATATTAGGGCAAACTCCATACTATGTTCATGCAGCATCACTGATTGAGGAGGAGGAGCAAATGCAAAACAGACAGTCAATTTCTCCACATGTGTTGCAGAACAAAGGTCAGGGACTCATTCTGACAAACAAGCTGCAAACAGAACTCACACCAGGAACATTTACAATGACTAGAACAACTTATTTGGTTGTTTTTCTCATTGTCCTTTGTATTATAACTGGTAAGAACATGGTGCTTTAGCTGAAAGAAACTAAGATGTTCATGTGGCTACATTAACAAAATGTTTCCATTTCTGCAGGTACTGATGGTCAAACTCTAACCCAGTCTGAATCAGTGGTTAAAAGGCCAGGAGAATCCCACAGACTGACCTGCACATTTTCAGGGTTCAGTAGCACTCCTTAAATTCACTGGATCAGGCAGGAAGCTGGAGAAAGGCCAGAATGGCTTGGCTGGATCAGTGATAGTGGCGGTAGGAGTGGCTACTCTGAGTCAGTGCAAAATCAGTTCACCATCTCCAGAGACAACAGCAGACAGCAGGTGTATTTGCAGCTGAACCGCTTGAAGACAGATGATTCTGCTGTTTATTACTGTGCTCGAGAACCACAGTAGCACAAAAAAGCAGAACACTGTACAAAAACTAATGACCTAAACCAAATTCAGCAGTTTAATCAAGTGAAGATTTAAAAATGTATTTTCAAAGGATTTATTTTTTACATCACAAAATTTTAACTAGTGCAGTAACATGAACTAATTATATTTGTGGTTTAACATTGGGAGAACATTAGAAATTCACCGTAAACAGTTTAACAGAAAACTGCTTATGAACTCAGAAACATTTCATTCCTCTAAATCTATTTTACTATTATACTATATAGAGGCATTTTATCTTGTTGTGATTATGAATATGTGAATATGAATATATTAATTAATATTAATACTTTAATATTTTATTAAATAATATTTCGGTCTGTTAAGGGTTGTCCTGTAAATATCAGCCCAAAAAGGCAGTGGTATTAGGACAAAATTAAAAGGGATGAGCCAAGCTCTGGCATTATTAAACGACAAAACTCTGTACACACAGACTGACTTCACACAATTTCTTAAAATACAAGAATTGTTTAACAAAGACAACTCAAAGTCAAACATATTTCAATCAACAAACTCTTTACCATGCTAAAACAACCAAACTAAACTATCAAGCACAATAAAAGAAGTAGGAAGACTAATGGGCTATGTACAATATAAACAAGTAAATCAAAGATGGTTGAAAACCATGACTGAAAGAGTGATGCAATATTACCATGCAATGTTTATGTTCGAGAACCAAGGATTATCTCAATGAATCTTGAAATGAAGTTAAGTTAGTCTTTGAACTAACTTAAGCAATAATTAGTATACCTTCAACCATTCACAATGCAAGATCAGATAAAACATTATTTTAATAAAATAACATCTTAAAGAATAATTTTCTGAATAAAACCAACCTTCTGGATGACCAGTTCTTAACAGTGTTAGCTGTTTCCTTAATATTTAAGGAAATATTATTTCCTAGATTGGAAACTAACAACCTTTCTGGGTAAATGATCTTCAGCTGACTCATTAAGTAGTCAAGCACGTGTTTTTAGCCATTAGCGGTTGGAGCTAAGAAAACAAGCTTATAGCTGATTACCAGAATCAAACACATACTTTCAAAATACTACTAATAAAAGTGCTGAAATGCATAAGCATGGACGGCGCCATATGGCCAATCTTTTGTGTTTAAAATCACCCTTTAAATAAAGTTTGTCTTAACTTTAAAAACACAAACACGGAACCAATAAACTGAGCACATGTCCTTAACAGCTAATCTGTTCGCACTAAGATAGCTGAGTTTTCAACACAAACAAAACCAAACGTCATAAAACAAACATTGTTTAGATTATTTCATTCTGAACTAATCCTCTCTGCCCAAACACTACCTCTTACGTGAACCGTGTTGAGGCGCTTTCCGGGGCGACGAAGTTGAGGAAACATCCACCTGTGGGTAAACAAGGGGCTAACTTGCAGCTAACCTCCACAGCTTAGAAGCGGGGCAGCCCGTTTTGCCAGCCGGGGAAAATTGCACGCAGATCAGAGTGTTGTGTTGCAGTACCTTTGTCCTTCCTTCAGACCGTGGAAACTGCTCCACTCTGCATCGTAGAGACAGGGTCTTTGCTGGGAACTCTCTGTAACACAGTTTGCTTCTGTAGACCTCAGAAAGAAAAATCAAGCCACAATTGCACCTTAATTACCCCGTTCATGTATGAATACCGGATACACAAACAGCAAATCATTACTTTACTTTGTTGCATATGATCGCATGATCTTATGACACTCTTGGATCCAGTTTGAAGAGTTATGGCTGCTTGCCAGCAAGGAGACATTTGCATGCGCTGTGTGCCTCTCCTTCCAGTTCCGCTGGGGACCTGCGTGGAAGAGGTCTGTTTGTAGAAATGCAGGGTTTTTATTCAGACAGTGACGTCACGGGAAGTCTGCTGTTACTTCCTTCTTGTTCCTGTTCCTGGCTGTGCTGGAAATAGGTTAATGCGATTTATTTTGAAAGTTCCAGAAAAGTTCTTACTGGCCTTTTGTAACCCATGGCTGGGGTCCCAACAATCTTGTTGCAACAATACAAGTGAAAATACCTTTGGACCTGTCCTTATAAGTGTAATAAAACAAATGAAATATTCTGCAGCACAATATGACACTATTTGAGTCAAATTCTCAAATGTCATTAGGTTAACCTGGTCTATTTATGAGACCTAATGATGTTTTATGAATTATTTCAGAAATTTTCTTATATATAACAATAAATATCGACGTGTACATTTATATGGGTCATTTAGCTTTAATTCAACAGGCGAAGCAAACTTCCTCACAATCTGATAAAAAGATGTGATTTGAAAGAAAAAATGACAAAAAGAAGATTATGTTTGTATCATGTAACCCATGGTCTTAATATTTTCAGCAAATGCATCCTGTTTATGTGTTTGGTGCAATTATATATATTTTTTTGTTATTTTTTGTTGTTTGGGTTGAAAAAAATATAATGAAGGTGATTTTACCTCAAATTTAATGATTCGCTTATGGCATAATTTAAACCCAGCAATATTCATTAATCCCACAAATGATGAGGATGCTCAGGGTTATCCTTTGTTATTCATTTTATGAAGCTTCCTCTCCAGATCGATCTCCTGAGCACTCCTGAGACCAGAACCATCTTTCTTCATCGGCTTCTTCAGCTTTTGTTAAGTCTTTGAATCTGAGTTGAACTGACAGTAAATGTGCTGCTGAACTACTAAACCTGACTTCTTTTGCCTGCTAGAGCTGACAATCAAGTAAAGATGATACTATAACTTTAGGGAGATAAAAGGTTTTGCTGATATTCTTTTATCCCTGAAGATGGGACGTTTAAGCAACAGGAAGCTCACAGTGGATACTATAGAGGAAGGAAATCAAAAGGTGAGGATCTTGCTTTTCTCTGGATTGTTTGGGATAGAGATGTTCCAGTACTGCTGTACATAAAAGGGATGGCTTATGTTTAATATTTTGCTTTTTGCAGGTGGAAGACACCCACGATATTGCTAACCAGCCTCAAAACAACACTTGGTTTTAAAAACAACCTATTTAAACCTAAAATGAAACTATTTTTGTACCTTTTTTAATGTGTTTTGTATGTATTAAATAAATAAAGTTGAAATAGTAACCAACTTTTTTAAGACTTCTGAAAAAACATTCAAATTGAATTATGCTGCTAAACAGTGTAGATATATTATAGTTGCATTTCTGGTATTAAATTATACAGGTAAATTAGGATATCCTCAAACACTTTATGTACATAATTTATTTCAGAAAATTAAACTTGTGTAGATTCTTTATAAACAGTGATATTTTAGCGTTTTGATTATGAAAACCCAAAATTCAGTTTCTCTAAAAATTTGAGCAAATGAGGTAGCTTTTAATAACAGTGCTTCTACTGAGCAACTGGTATAACTGTGTGACATTATCCAGGTGAATTGATCTACATTTGCTAGCCTCGTTTATAAAACAGGATTTGGGTTGCCAAGAAACTTTTCACCTAATGGATTCTCAGTACCAAGGTTTATTTTCAATCATTATGAAAATAAGCCTTGTTTGTGTTTCGAGTAGTTGAAGGTCGGTTCGTGTTTGGGAGGTTCCCCAGGAATTGCTCAGAAAATGTTCTTCTCATGAATGCTTGAAGAGAAAAACAGCTCAGGAATATCGCAGGCAGACAAATGAGGAATAAAATGAAACTTTCCCTCCATCGATGACTTGTACAGGTCTAAGGGCAGAGAAAAGGCAGCTAACATCTTCGACCACACATATCCTGGTGACAGGTCATTAAGTCTTCTACCTTCAATTCGGTGCTACAGAGCAATAATAGCACAAACAAGCTGCCACAGAGAAAGTTTCTTCCCCTAAGTTGTGTTTCTGTTGAACACAATGAACACCTCACAGCTAGGGTAGCTAGCTACTCTGCTGGAAATAAATAAGCATATTTGCACCATCACAACCTGCCTTCCCTCTGCTTCATCTCCTTATTTATTTAATTGTTTTTACACATTGTGGTTATTATTTGGATTGATGTTAATATACATTTTATACATTTGGATAGCAAAGTCAAATTCCTTGTTTGTGCACACAGACTTGGCCAATAAGGTTGATTCTTATTCTGAATTTCTCAATGTCTGGTGGGGGAAAAACAGCAGGGGAGGGTCTCTGCTAAGTCCTCCTCTCTTAAAACTGCATGTTTATCTAGTTGACTCACAGTTTAAAGATATTCTATAAAGAAACATGCATGTTTTTTTTTTTTATAGAATGGAGAAAACAGTGATCTGGAGTTTGTTTTCAGTAATTTGTATTCATGGTGAGAAATATACTATATGTGTCTTTGAACATTCATGTGAAAATATGAGATAAATTATTAAAAACGTTCATCTTACAGGAGTCTTTAGTGAGATTAAAATGGAGCAGTCTTCCTCGGAGGTAAAGAGACCTGGAGAGACAGTTAAGATGTCTTCTGTCATGTCTGGTTTTGAGATGACCAGATACCACAAAACCTGGATACAACAGAAACCAGGGAAAGCTCTGGAGTGGATCGGGAGAATGGATGCTGGTAACAACGCCGCCATCTATGGAAGCTTCTATCTAAGTCGTTTCATCCTGACTGAAAATGTCCGCAGCAGCACCCAGTACCTAGAGATCAGGAGCTTGACAACTGAAGATTTTGCTCTTTACCTCTGTGCTCGAGAGACACAGTGACTGAAGGCAGTGGACCAGCTGCACAAAAACCTCCACAGACAAACATCTTTCATTCAGTGAGGTCTGTGTTGTCTGAAAGTGTTATATCCATTTTGATAATATTTCAAATACATTTATACTTTTCTATTTGAATAATACATTGGGATTATTACATTTTATTTATAGATTTTTAGAAATTGAAACGAAATCTGACCACAAGTGCTGATTCGAATCAAGTCCCTAAATAATCCATTTAAAATTGGTCCTTTTTCTGTTTTGTATAAAAACTAAACTAGTTTATCAACTGAGTTTATAGGAGCCTCTTTCAGCCCGATTCGTAGGTCAGAGTTAGGTGGCATGACTGTCAAAAAGCATTCATTTGAAAATGTTAATAAGGCACTGAAAATGCAGTTAATGTTAATTAAAAGAACCCCAGAAAAAAACGGTCTTCATTATAAATTTAAAAGAGAACAAAATATCTGAGCCTCTTGGGAGAAAAATCTAAAACACCGGAAAATAACTTGAGATGTTTTGGAGCTGTACCTCATCTGAAATGCAACAGTTAGCCACTTGAGTAAAGCAGGATGTTAGCAGGTCAGTAGAAAACAAAGTACAACTTCAGAGCCAACCATTTGCAGGGATGGATGAACAGATTAGAAGGTAACTGAGACCTTCCAGAGACCATGAGAAGGTGAATTGAATTATAGATACAAGAGTTGAGTTTAAGCATTTCAGAAACCAGAAGTGCTGAAAAACTTGGTTGTGTGGTTGTGTTCTGATGTGTAGTGTTTGCCCATTTTTTCCCAGATATTAAGCAGATAAAATCTGAACAGATGGATACAGACTTTGGAAATTCACAGTTTCCGACACTGGATGAACATTAACAGCCTGTAACAGGACAGCCTGCAGAGCCTCTGGATTTGACATTCAGAAACTTAGGGCAGATAAGAGCCAGACAATTACAGAGGGTTGTAAGTTTAAGACATGACACTAATGAAATTATATTTCTGCCAATTTGCCTCCAAATATAGTAATAATGAACTGATTTATCAGCAGACAGCCTAAAGAGTCCAATATGACAAGATGCACAAAATCCCACATTTTTATACTGCCTTGATAAATCCTAAGTATATTTAATTCAGATTTTAGTAACATAAAATATTGAAAACATTAACTAAATTGGATTAATACAGCAAAAAAAGACATCTGTGGCAGTTCTTTTTTTTTAACACTAGAGCGCATTCAATGTTGCTGAATTTATGGCTAGATTTTAATTATTTGATACTTTGATCATCAAATTACAATTTTGCCCTAACTCATTGTCAACATAAATATTCATTCTTATTCTTTTTTAACTTTGCAAATGTTCTATAGTGTGTGATTTTGTGACAAAACATCAAACTGAATTAGAATGAAATGTGTTGACCAATATGCAAATTGCCTTCATTTAAAAAGAAGTCAAGTGTCTGTGTTAGTCAGCAGAACAAGGAACTCCCATCAGTTCAGCTTCTGCATCAACCATGTTGTCTGTAGCTCTGATTCTGCTGCTGACAGCTGGATCATGTGAGAAACATTGGTTGGATTCAAACATATAATTACACTGTATTTGCTTAAAATTCTGATGTTTTATAACAATAATGATGTTTCCATGTTTTCTTAGGTGTCTTCAGTATTGATCTCATCCAGCCAGACTCCAAGGTTGTCCAGCCTGGACAGTCTTTGACCATCACCTGCCGGCCCTCTGGTTACTCTTTGACAGCTGCATATGCAACAGGTTGGATCAGACAACGTGAAAGAAAAACAATGGAGTGGATTTTTCATATGTGGGGACATGATGGTGACTTTTACAAAAATGATGCTCTGAAGAACAAGTTCAGCTACAGCAGAGACACTTCTGCTGGAATCGTAACGATAACAGGACAGAATCTGCAGCCTGAGGACACAGCTGTTTATTACTGTGTGAGATGCCCCACAGTGATACAAACCACAGACAAGCCTGAACAAAAACTCACCAGCCAGCAGGATACAGTCAGCCTTCTGTATGTGCATATGTAGATAAATAAACTTTGACATTTCTAATCAGACTTGTTAAATAACGCAAACACACTAAGTATGCCGTGTTATGTTTAAAGTCCCTTTAGAACACCGTTCAGCCTTCTTTACTGATTTGCATTTATGTTGATCCTAAATTGTGAATTAAGAGTTTTATCTTGCATGTAGATCTCCTTTACTTTGACCTCCTCTGTAGGCTACTGCAACAATAAAAAGACATAGGGAGGCTTTTTCTTTCTATGAAATAATGATTTGCTTCATCTTTGATATTTTCTGCTGGTTCTAAAACAGTTAAAAGAAGTTATCAAATTAATAAAAAACAATCTGGGGGAGGAAATGGAAATCACTGGAAATCGGACAGTGCCAAAACATGCTGCAGTTTAGAAGATAAGAAGTTCATTCAGAGGATATCATGTCTGACACTATGAGGAATCAACAGCACCACACTTTTAATTAGCAGAGGCCCCAGAATAGGGCTTACTGTCAAGTTAGTGTCTTAGTGTCCAATAGTCATCCCTGCTAAAACCTATGTAAAGGTCTCTGATGCTGTCTCCAGAGAAAGAAATAAGTTTAAATTGAATTACCTGCTGCCATTTTTTTATTTACTGTAAAGGTTTATATTATACTTAGTTTTAGAAACCAGCTATATATTTTTTTTTCTTTGGTCTGTTGTAAAGTGTTACTCTAATCAACATAATAAGTATTTTTAACAAAAGTGTTTCAAAGTATTTAGGTTCCAAATTGATATTGCAGTTCTATAAAACCTAAGAATCATGTAATAGTAACCAGTTTAATCAGGAAAACAAAGAAAGACAAAGCACTTAAGTGTTGAATTAGATAAAAGCGGCAGGATTTACGCATCAAGAAGAATAATCTTTGTCATTGCAATTGCACATTTCAACAAAATTGTCCTCTGCATTTAACCCATCCCTTAGGGAGCAGAGGGCTGCCTTTGTGCGGCGCCCGGGGAACATTCTGGGGCTAAGGGTCTTGCTCAGGGACACAGAGTGGTAGGCTGTGGGATTCGAACCAGGGTACTTGTGCCTCTCCGGGACACAAATGCCCTGCTCTCCGCTAGTCCACTACTCCCCCATCAGCAGACAAGGTCAAGTGTCTTGTCCAAGGACACAACAAATGAGATCGAAAGAGCAGAGGTTTGAACCGTTAACCAACCCGATTAAAGGATGAACTCCTACCACCTGAGCCAGGGTCTGAATCACCATCTCAGAAGTGAGGGGGACATATTTTTTAGTCGTCTATTGAGATATCACCTCTCACCTTTAATTGCATCACTTGTTAGTGGCTAAGGAGCCACACAATAACCAAGAGCCACAGTACAGCTCCAAGGGACTGACTTTAGTTCTTTAAACTAACAACATTTAAAGTTTTAGCTAAAAAAACTGGTTGAGTTATTACAATGACCCTCGGACATCAACAGGGTAAGTAGCCAGATCATTAAGGGCCAAATGACAACCCTGAACATGAGATGTTCGGTAAAATAAACATTCCTGTAAGCAAATTATTACTTAGCACACGATATGAAGCATAAAGTTAAGAAAGTACTGCAAGCCTTCTCCCTGGGCTACCTATTACAATACAGATAATAAATAGTTTGGTGTGTGAATGCGAGTTATTCTGAAATATCTGTGAAAACCTGCTTGGTTTCTCCTTGCAGATAAAAATATTTAGCAAGTTGTAACCTTTTCTTACCTGTGAAGACACAGCATCATCAACCACTGCTTTTGGCCTCTGGTCTCCCTCAATCGGCAATTGGCAATAAAGATATCTTTTAAATATGTGGAAAGCCATAGTGAGCACAAGTTCTACACAGAAATTAAAGAGGATTGTGTTTATTCTCACCGGTAGTGGGTAGTAACTAGTTACATTTATGTTTACTTTTTTCATTTACTTGGGTAATTTGTTTGACAAATATGTACTTTTATGAGTAGTTTCACAGCACCATACTTTTTACTTAGGTAATATTATCATGAAGTATCGCTACTCTTGAGTAAACTTTTTGGCTGCTCCACCCAATGTGAGTAACTTTACTGAAAAAAAGAACAAGCACATTTTAACCTAAAATGAAGCAGACTAAGGTACGGGTTAAGTTTCACTAAAATAAGTATTCTTTCTTTACACAATCTTTATTGTTTTAATATTACTTTTATCTGCTGAGACTTCTATGACATGGAGGTTAAGATAATATATAGTAAAAACTATATACTGTCACTGGAGGTAGTTCAGCCTGTTCTATCATACATACATTATATAATGTAATAAATTGGTTTATATGTTTTATGTTAACAACAAAATGCATTTTGATAAGTGTTTCTTCTGCCTAAGTTTATTTTCTAATTATTTTTTATTTGTATTAATTACTTTTAGTCTTTAAAACAAAATAAATTTGAACATAACTTTATATTATGGTCTGTCTAACATCATTTTAAATAGTAAAACAGTACTTACTCAGTACTTGAGTACCCTTTTTACCAAACACCTTTTTTACTCTTTCTTGAGTAATTTCTTGGATGGCTACTTTTTACTTTTACTCAAGTAGAAATATGTTAAAGTACTGCTACTTTACTTCAGTACAATTTTTTGGTACTCTACCAACCTCTGATTCTCACCACGAACTAACTAGCAAGGAATGCAACCTATTCTTGTTAACTAGCTTAACATGATATACTGGCATGTATTAACAAGTCATCATTTAGCTACCATTATCTGCAGGCAAAAACATTACTCAATTTCAACGGATGTTTGGTTAAATGGTTGTAGCGGCTGAAAAAAGTGCGGGGGACAAAGGGCACAGATACGGAAGGTGGGAGGGACATATCCCACCCGTACCCCCGTCTGTTACGCCATGACCTGAGCCACAGTCGCCCCCAATAACACTAACAATTACAGTGAAAGAAGGAAGAACCAGAGAGTTGTTTACCAGAGTGTGAATACTGGTTTGCCAGGATGTAGGAATGTCCAGGGTTTACTCTAGTGGGTGCTGTGAAGGAAGGAGGATGGACAGGGTTCGCCAAGGAGGTCCGACGAAGAGAAGAATCAGAAAGCTGCCAGCTGGGAAGATCCACCGAAGTAACTGAAGGCTTGAGTCCTTTGTTCATGAAGATGAGTGACTTCTTTCCAGAAGACGATAATCCAAGAGGTGACCAATGCTGACGGCAACGTCAGGTCCAGGTAATCCTGTAAGGCATAATACAATAATTACTTGGGTACAAAGCAAGGAACAGACGAAGAGTAATGTGGCTGAAGTAGTACCACTAAGGGCAACACTCTGGCAATGAGTTGCTGGCAGCCTCCTCCTTAAATACTCCTCTTGTGGTACTTAGCCAGATAGAGAACACCTGTCACACCCCTCCAGGTTCCAACGCCATCTAGAGGCTAAACATAGTAAACAGCACCACAAAAACATCCATGACAAGT
Source organism: Crenichthys baileyi (assembly GCA_036173005.1). Lineage (NCBI taxonomy): Eukaryota > Metazoa > Chordata > Actinopteri > Cyprinodontiformes > Goodeidae > Crenichthys > Crenichthys baileyi. Next base: position 62,807 of record JAHHUM010001590.1, on the reverse strand, counting down.
TCTCCTTATAACGGCTTCAACAGCTTTAAAGGTGATTCTCGTGGGACCCAGACTCACTGGGGAGGGAGACGAGGTGAAACCTGTTGTAATTCTCTCCTAGACATATTGACAGTGGAAATTGAACTTTAAAAAGTGTGGCATACATGTTATCTCATAGAAGCGCTCTGCAGAAGGCTGAGGAGCCATGTCTCTAAGACTAAGCAGAACCATCTGTCCTAACCCTTGCCATAGATCATGCCTGTACCAGAACAACACCGAAGCTGTTCGAATACTTTTACCAGGTCCTGCAGAGTCTACTCCTGTGGGATGAACGGGACGATCGGCAACAATGAAGCTGGTACCAAACTCACAGAGTTCTGATTTTGAAACTGTCATCTGCAGAAAAATGTTTCTGTTATTAAATAATATCATTATACTGCTAAACAGCAAAAAGCTGAGCATTTAAAGAGAGAACTAGGCTAACATGTTTCCACAGACAGATGAAGTGTGCCAAGAAAATATTCCCCACACCATTACTCCACCACCACCAGCCTAAACCGTTAATACAAGGCAGAATGGATCCATGCTTTCATGTTGTTGTCGCCAAATTCTGACCCTACCATCCGAATGTTGCTGCAGAAATCGAGACTCGTCAGACCAGGCAACGTTTTTCCAATCTTCTATTGTCTAATTTCGGTGAGCCTGTGCGAATTGTAGCCTCAGTTTCCTGTTCTTAGCTGACAGGAGTGGCACCCGGTGTGCTTGGTTGTAACGAGTGGTTATGTGAGTTACTGTTGCCTTTCTATCAGCACGAACCAGTCTGGCCATACTCCTCTGACCTCTGGCATCAACAAGGCATTTGCGCCCACAAAACTGCGGCTCACTGGATGTTTTCTCTTTTTCGAACTATTCTCTGTAAACCCTAGAGATGGTAGTGTGTGAAAATCCCAGTAATCAGTTTTTGAAATACTCAGACCAGCCCGTCTGGCACCAACAACCATACCACGTTCAAAGTCACTTAAATCACCTTTCTTCCCCATTCTGATGTTTGGTTTGAACTGCAGCAGATCGTCTTGACCATGTCTACATGCCTAAATGCATTGAGTTGCTGCCATTGGCTGATTAGAAATTTGCGTTAACGAGCAGTTGGACAGGTGTACCTAATAAAGTGGCCGGAGTGTATATATATAATCACATAAAAACTTAAAACAAGTGTAAAGTATAGCACTGACTAGAGATTTGTTTGGATCCTTGTTAATGAATAAAGCACAATAAGATACATACAGTACAATTCAATTCAATTCAGTCGCCAATTCACAACACATGTCGTCTCAAGGCACTTCACAAAAGTCAGGTACATACATTCCAATTAATCTTAATCATTGAACAGTGCAGCCAGATTCTGTTATTTATTCAAATTGGATAAAAAGTTTTTCTGTCTAAGGAAACCCAGCAGATTGCATCCAGTCAGTGACTTGCAGCATTCACTCCTCCCGGATGAACATGTAGAGACAGTGGACAGTCACTGGCGTTGACTTTGCAGCAATCCCTCATACTGAGCATGCATGTAGCGACAGTGGAGAGGAAAAACTCCCTTTTAACAGGAAGAAACCTCCAGCAGAACCAGGCTCAGTGTGAGCGGCCATCTGCCACGACCGAATGGGGGTTTGAGAGAACAGAGCAGAGACACAAATAGAACAAAGAAGCACTGATCCAGAAGTACTTTCTATGGGAAGGAAAAGGTAAATGTTAATGGATGTAGCTCCTTTAGTCGTTTCACCTAGAAAGAAGGAACAGATAAACACTGAGCCAGTTTTCAAGTTTAGAGTCTGAAAGATAGCACATAGAGTTAGTTACAGTAAAAGCTCAGTCAGTAGCTATGTCTAGGAGAGAGAAAGGGTTAAACACTGAAAGACAGAGCCAAGTGGCTCATCGGTAGTGGGTGAGCATTAAGTTGTTGCCAGCAGAAGCTTGGAGGATTCCCCTCTCCAGAAAGGTGTTACAGGTAGACACAGTGTCAGGCCAGGTGTAGCTTCTAGGAAGAGAAAAGAGAGAGAACAAAGTTAAAAGCTGAAATAACAGCAAATAATACAAAATTGAAGAGTAGTGTGAGAAAGTAGCGAAGAGGGTGAAAGTGGTCATTATGTCCTCCAGCAGCCTAAGCCTATAGCAGCATAACTACAGAGATAGCTTAGGATAACCTAAGCCACTCTAACTATAAGCTTTATCAAAAAGGAAAGTTTTAAGCCTAGCCTTAAAAGTAGACAGTTTGTCCATCTAGAGCCCACTGATGGCCATTGTTATACTAAAAACCACAACGATTGGGATACCTCTCTCTGTCAGATTGACCATAACCATTGGAAAAGAGAGGGGGTCATAAAGGTAGCAGAAATGGAGGGTGTGTTTGCAACTCAACCATAACTGAGCCGGTTTGGGCTAAACGTGACTCCCCCTTACTCCATCCAACAAGGGGAGAAGAAGACGGAGCTAAAATAAGGAAGATAGCTCAGGATAACCTAAGCCACTCTAACTATAAGCTTTATCAAAAAGGAAAGTTTTAAGCCTAGCCTTAAAAGTAGACAGGGTGTCCGCCTCACGGACAGAAACTGGGAGCTGGTTCCACAGGATAGGAGCCTGATAACTAAAAGATCTGCCTCCCATTCTACTTCTAGAGACTCTAGGAACCACCAGTAAACCTGCAGTCTGAGAACGAAATGCTCTGTTAGGAACGTATGGAACAATCAGATCTCTGATGTATGATGGAGCTAGATCTTTAAGGGCTTTATATGCGAGGAGGAGAATTTTAAATTCTATTCTGGATTTAACAGGGAGCCAATGAAGGGAAGCCAAAGTAGGGGAAATATGATCTCTCTTTTTAATTTTCATCAGAACTCTTGCTGCAGCATTTTGAATCAGCTGAAGGCTTTAACTGCATTTTGTGGACATCCTGATAGTAAAGAATTACAATAGTCCAGCCTTGAAGTAACAAATGCATGGACTAGTTTTTCAGCATCAATCCTGGACAGGATATTTCTAATTTTGGCAATGTTCCGGAGATGAAAAAAGGAAATCCTAGAAACCTGTTTAATATGGGATTTAAATGACATGTCCTGGTCAAAAATAACACCAAGGTTTTTTACTTTATTATCGGAGGTCAAATTAATGCCATCCAGGTTAAGTGATTGACTAAGCAGTTTCTTTTTAAAGACTCTGGTCCAAAGATGACAACTTCTGTCTTGTCTGAATTTAGAAGCAGAAAATTTAAAGTCATCCAAGTTTTTATGTCTTCAAGACATGCTTGTAGTCTATCTAACTGGTTGGGCTCATCAGGATTTATGGATAAGTAAAGCTGAGTGTCATCAGCGTAACAATGAAAATTTATTCTATGCTGCCTGATAATTTTACCTATTGGAAGCATATATATAGTAAAGAGAATTGGCCCAAGTACTGAACCCTGTGGTACTCCACAATTAACCCTGGAGTTTAACTGGAATCTGTCAGACAAATAAGATTTAAACCAGCCTAGCGCTGTTCCCCTGATCCCTACAGCATATTCCAGCCTTTCTAAGAGAATATTATGATCGACTGTATCAAATGCAGCACTGAGATCTAACAGAACCAGTACAGACACAAGTCCATTATCTGAGGCAATAAGAATATCATTAGTGACTTTCAGCAGAGCTGTTTCAGTGCTATGATGAGCTCTGAAACCTGACTGAAACTCTTCAAACAGGTCATTGCTGTGTAAATGCTCACACATTTGATTAGCAACTATTTTCTCAAAAATTTTAGATAAAAATGGAAGATTGGATATCGATCTGTAATTTATTAAGTCATCTCGATCAAGCGAAGGTTTCTTAAGCAAAGGTTTAATTACAGCTACCTTAAAAGATTGTGGTACATACCCATTTACTAAAGATAAATTAATCATATCTAAAATGGGGCTGGTAATCAGAGGGAACACTTCCTTAAATAATTTGGTTGGGATTGGGTCTAACATACAAGTTGAAGGTTTAGATGAAGCTAATATTTCTGATAACTCAGGAACCTCCACAGGATCAAAGCAGTCTAAGCACAGATCAGGTTCTACAGTTACTTCCAATGTTGTCTCACTTTTAGAGGATGCAGTAATCATCTTCGGGAGTATGTCAAAGATTTTCTTCTTAATAGAATCAATTTTATTTTGGAGGAATCCCATAAAGTCATGACTGCTGAGAGGTAAGGGAATGGATGGCTCAACAGAGCTATGACTCTGTGTAAGTTTAGCAACTGTACTAAAGCGAAACCTAGGATTATTCTTGTTCTCTTCTATTAAGGATGAGAAATAAGCTGTTCTGGCTTGGTGAAGTGTCTTTTTATACAACAGTGGGCTATTTTTCCAGATTAAGTAGGAATTTTCTAGGTGTGTAGAGCACCATTTTCGCTCCAATTTTCTAACATTATGCTTTAAAGTACGCAGCTCTGAATTAAACCAAGGAGCCTGCCTCCTATGAATAATTTCCTTCTTTTTCAAGGGGGCTGCATTGTCTAATGCACCACGCAATGATGAAGTAACACTCTGAACAAGAGAATCAATTTGTGAAGGGGAAAGAAACAAAATTATTGCCTCCACTCTGTTTTTCTGTGATAATGAGGAAATTAAAAGTGGAACATATTCTTTAAAGGTTGTTACAGCATTGTCTGATAATGATCTACTATAATGAAATTTTCTTTCAGGTGTGGAGTACTCTGTTAAATTAAAGTCAAAGGTTATTAAAAAATGGTCAGACAGCACAGGGTTGTGAGAAAATATTGTTATGTCTTTACACTCAATGCCATATGTCAGCACAAGGTCCAGAGAATGAAGACAAACGTGGGTAGGTTTGTTAATGTTTTGAGTAAAGCCAACTGAGTCTAAGATACCATTAAAGGCTATATTTAAGCTATCACTTTCAGTGTCAACATGAATGTTAAAATCACCCACTATAATAACTTTATCTGTATTTAACACTAAATCAGATAAAAGATCTGAAAACTGATCTAAACATTGAGAGTAAGGGCCTGGTGGATGGTACAAAACAACAAACAGGAGTGGTTTTAGTGTTTCCTTATCAATTTGGATGAGGAAAACTAATGATTAAATATTCAAAAGAGTTGTAGCTATTGATTGGTCTGGGACTAATCAACAAGAACAATACAAGAATAAGCTCCACTGGAAATGGTTAGTATTAATATTTAGTATTTTTTTAAAGCACCATGCCCATATTTTTGAATAAAACACATTTAAATCATTTTGGATTTTTCAACAATCTTTATCAGCTGTAACTGAATGCAGCATGCGCTGCTGCGGGGAAAATCCCTCTCATCAACAGGGATTCCTCTGACTTGCGTCTCATGTAGGCTAATGTACTGCATCTAGTTTAGGCTGATTGAATGCTACAGTTAGCCATTGGTATGTTGGCTGATTTTTCTCCAGTATCTGTCATGCTTACATCTTGCTTAAAGTTGTTTTAGGTGAGTAATTCAGTTAGGTGCAGAGCAATCTCTATACCTTATTATTGCTTAAAAATGCATATGCTGACATAAAGCTTTGGTTCAGTCCATGTTTCTTTCTCTGCTGTAGCTGTATGAGAAACCTTCTCAAATAGCAGAGTTGGGAGACAGCTGTTTTGATTTATTGTCACTTTTTGAAGCTGTGGTATAGAACATGAAACAAAATGAAACAGAATATTGGAGTTGAAGGGTCGTTTCAAAAAATACTGAAAACCTCTCAAGGTTTATCAGATTTCTTTTCCATTGATCACAAATGCATTACTGATCTTACTTGTTTTTAATAAATCCTTATAAGTAAAAACAGAATAGAATCAGCAGCAAAGTCACGGGCAAATGGAAAGCACAGAGATACACATAAAATTGGTTATAATAATATAATAAAAATAGACTGTACAGTAATGTCAAATACACAAAGTAAGAAACATTATAGGCATGTATAATGAAAGAGAAGATGCAGATTCTTCAAAATGTACATGTGTGATCGAGGGCCCAGAACGGCCGATGGATCGAGGGCCATCAGGTCTATTACTGCCTATGAAATGAGGTGAAAAGAGAAAATCCAGCAGTTAATGGCAGGGGACCTGGTTCATTTAAGAACATGCAGGTTGAATGCAATGCTTGCACGACTGGAAGCAATGGCATACCTACAAATCTGAGATGATGAGCTAAAAAGCTTGATTCTGACAGAGCATGTTGAGATTATGAGTCACAGCATGACACTCTCAGACTATTTTCCTTCACTGTTGAAAGTTAACAACAAGGAGGTACCAGAAGGTGACTTAATGAGAGACAGAGGGAATTTCATCTGAGCCACAGGTAAGTAAGCAGGCAGAGACAGAAAACAGTACGGCTCCTCTCGGACAGCTTCTAGTGGTTTTTGCATGATGAGGATGATAATAAATAGGTTACTCTTTGGTTTAATTCTGTCAACCTTCAATTTGAACTTTTTTAAGTTTCTTAACAAAATTAAACTCAAGTTAGTCCCTACAGGATACAATGATGTTATGGAAAGGATCATATGTATCAAATGATCTCTAGATTTGTATTTATTTGCAGTTAATTATTAAGACTTTATATTGTGTTTTTTTTAAGATAGTGTTTTATTGTCTGGAAATATGTGCTTAGATACATTTAGTGCAGAAATATAACAGTTGCATTTTAATGTACTAAAATTAAAACATCTAGTGCGTGTATGAAAAGACAATATCCACTACTTAAAAATCAAAATGAGGGACAATAAAGACAGTTATCAATGAAATATTGCCCAACAAAAATAATTATATTTTTTGGACACTTTTGAGGAGGAGTCAATGCAAAACATGTCTTCCATCTGTATTTATCTGTGGAGGATGGCAGAAAACATGCAGACACAGTGGGGTTGGACATGATGGGTTGGACAGGACCGCTGCTGTTAACTATCTGCTTGGCAGGTCAACATTTGTATACATCCTAAGTATTGTTTCCTTTTATTTGTGTCACCAGATTGTTTTATTTAAACTTTTTTTTTTTTTTTAGGTGTTGCTGGACAGACTGACACTGAGTCTGAACCAGTGGTTAAAAGACCTGGAGAATCCCACAGACTGACCTGTACAGCCTCTGGGTTCACATTCAGCAGCTATCCAATGAACTGGGTGAGACAGGCTCCTGGAAAAGGACTGGAATGGATCGCTTTTGTGCACACAGGCAGTTCCCATTTCTTTTACTCACAGTCTGTCCAAGGCAGATTCACCATCTCCAGAGATGACTCCAGCAGTAAAGTCTATTTGCAGATGAACAATCTGAGGACTGAGGACACAGCCATGTATTATTGTGCAAGACACACAGTCATATACACAAATACTAGAGTCACACAAAAACTACTTCCTCTATTTGACATCACTACTGGGAATGGGCTCATGTTTTTATTTTTGAATGGCTTCCCTGTATAGAAATGATTAAAGGAAAAAATATTAAAAAATGTCTGCAATTGCAAAACAAACCAAATAACATGGTTTAATTGTGATTTAGATTTAAAAATGGGTTGATCTTTTCTTATCAAGTTGAAAAATACTTCTACATCAGTCTTTCAATTGGTCTGATCTCATTTAATTGCTTTTGTAACAGGTTTTAACAGCCGGGTCTGAAGTCCATTCCTTCAACCTCAGTGGTGAATAAGCCCCAGGAGGTTCTTAGTCTTTCCTCCAGAGGATCTGGATTTAGCTTTGCTAGAATGCACTGGATAAGAGAACGTCCAGGAAAACCACTGGAGCACATAGGTGCAATTTGGTATGATGCAAGTAAAACAGTTTATGACAACTGTATTCAAGGACACATAGAAATCACCAGAGACAACAGTAACAGTTTGGTGTATCTGAGACTGTCCAGCCTGAAACCAGAGGACTCTGCTGTGTATTACTGTGCACGAAACACACAGTGGTTAATATGAGCACAGAGTCTGTACAAAAACTCAAAAAGCAGATGGTGACAAAAACAGCAACAAAAAAAGCATTAACATACACACACTAAGGAGAAAGTAAAGCTACAGCTGATTTTGTGTTTTAACTTTTCCTGTTTTTCTCAGTTATAGCAGAAAAACAGAAACAAATTTCAGCCCACCTCAGTAATAGACTACAGATTTTATATTGTTGTACATGTTTTATAAAAATATTCAGGTACAGGAAAAAAGAACCCATGAAAAGTTCGTTCAATAATTACAAAGACATAAAACTGACAAATCTTCGATTTTTAGCATCATATGTCCCCCAAGTTTACATTGTTATTAGTTTTTCAGACGTTCTCTGGTTCTGTCTCATCTTTATCTTCTGCTTTGACAGGTTCAACGGTAATGCCAATAAAATAATTTCTGTTTACGTTCTGAGCTTTAATCATTTGATTTTTCATTAGCAGTCAATATATTTCAAATATTGTTTTTGACATGGTTAAAAATATATAATTATATAAACACAAATAATTTGTTCCAATGAGGCTTGTTTGTCAGATTAAAGGTATCTTTTGAAAATAATAACTTTTAAGTAGATATTAAACATACTTTTCATTAAGCCCACATTTCTGTGTTAAAAATGTTTTTTATCGGTCTGATTTTATATTCTGCTCTTGAAGTTTGTGTGTTTATTAGCTATAAGATGAATCATCATGATTAACAGAAGTAAAGGCTTGAAAACATCAGTTTGTGTGTAATTAACCTAAATGATCTGTTACTAATTGAGTTACTGAACTAAACTAACTTTTCAATAACATTGTAATTTATTGCTGTATTGCTGGATTTTTGCACAAATCCTTTTTTTTTTTAAGGGGATGAGTTATTCAAACTAACTGTGTCCATATTTATAAGTCCATTTCAGAGTTTAAGACCTGGAGTAATCACTGACAAACTCACTGTAGAGTGAGCAGAGAGAAATGGTTGTTACAATGATTGGACCTGAGGTGGTGACTGATCCCGAGGTGAGGCTGCAGCTAGTCTATGGGATGCTGAGAGTGGAAGGCCAATTTTCCGAGCCACAACGCCACTCAAAGTTTTTCCCACCTACTCAAGACTGCTACGATTTGATGACCGTGAGTCAAGACCAGCAAGACGTGTGACAGACAAACTTGCAGCCATTAGAGAGGTATGGGACAAGTGGGTGGAGCGGCTGCCTTACCTCTACAATCCAGGGCCTGACGTAACAGTGGATGAACAACTGGTTCCATTTAGAGGTAATCTGTTTTCATATTTGTAATAAAAGTGATTTTCACTATTGATTTCTTTGACTGTTTTCTGTGACACTGATACTAATCACTGATGCTAATGTATTTTGTCCAAAGGTCGTTGTCCTTTCTGGCAGTATATGCCCAGCAAGCCAGCAAAATATGGGATCAAGTCATGGGTGGCTTGTGATGCCAAATCAAGCTATGCTTGGAAAATGCAAGTCTATACTGGGAAGCCGACCAGTGGATGCACAGAGAAGAACCAGGGGATGCGAGTTGTGCTTGATGTGACAGGGAGACTGAGGGGTCACAATGTGACATGTGACAATTTCTTCACCTGTTATGAACTCGGACAGCAGCTCCTGAAGAGGAAGATCACCATGGTTGGTAAAGTTCGAAAGAATAAGCCTGAGCTCCCACCTGCACTGCTTGCGTCAAAGGAGAGAGAGGTCTTCTCCTCAAGATTTGCCTTCACGCCCAACACCACTCTAGTTTCCTACCTCCCAAAGAAAAACAAGAATGTAGTTCTTCTGAGCACACTACACACAGACGGTGACAATAGCGATCGTGAGGAAAGGAAGCCAATCATCATCCTAGACTACAACCGCAACAAAGGAAGTGTGGACAACCTGGATAAGGTGATTGGAACATATAGCTGCAGAAAACTGACTGCCCGCTGGACCCTGGTCATCTTCCACAACATCATTGATGTTTCCTCCTACAATGCCTTTGTGATTTGGAGAGAGATCAACCCAACCTGGATGTCTCATAAGCAGAACAGGAGGAGGTTGTTCCTGGAGCAGCTAGGAAAGGCACTTGTAACTGCACTCATTGAAAGAAGGAAGAATGTCCCCCGCACAGAACCCTCAACAGCAGTTGTGAAAGCTATTCAGAGAGCAGGAGCTCCTGATCAACCTGAGGATCCATCTACCACAGCCACTTCCCCAGCTAGGGCAAGTAAGAGGAAGAGATGTTAGTTCTGCCCTCAAAAGAAGGACTGTAAAACACATACTGTGTGCTGCAGGTGTAAGAAATATATCTGCAAGGGCGGTGCACTTGTATACTGCCCTAAATGTGCTAATTAAATGAATAGGTTATGTTATTTTCATATTTTTGTATTGTACATTGTCTTAAATTGTTCACTGGAGAAAAAAAAATGAAACGGAGTCATTGGGATGAATAAATATGTATTCAAAACTAATTTTTGCACAATTTCTTTTTCTTTTCTTAAGCTATAGAAATTCAAGTGAAGAGGGAAAACTCAAGTATTCACACATTTTGAGCTCAATGACAATATGCAAGATGAAATTTGGTGTTTAAAATTCAATTAAGCTGCTTATATTGGGGGTTTAATGAAGACGGGTCATTTTGACCCGGAGGACACGGTGTATACAGAAAATGAGGACAACAGGAGGGTTAAACTGGACTGGATGTGAGACAGGACTGCTGTTAACTATCTGCTGGGCAGGTGAACATATTAATGCATCCTTACTATAGCTTCCTTTTATTTGTCTGAATAGTTTCTCACACTTTTGTTTTTTGCAGGTGTTGCTGGACAGACTCTGACATAGTCTGAATCACTGGTAAAAAAAACCTGGACAATCCCACAGACTCACCTGTATAGGCTCTGGGTCTCCATTCAGAGACTATCCCATGAACTGGGTTAGACAGGCTCCGGGAAAAGGACTGGAATGGATCGCTTTTGTGCACACATAGTTCTAGTTTATTTTACTCCCAGTCTGTCCAAGGCAGATTCACCATCTCCAGAGATGACTCTAGCAGTAAAGTCTATCTGCAGATGAACAATCTGAGGACTGAGGACACAGCCGTGTATTACTGTGCCCGAAGAGACACGTTGAGAGATATAATCAGAGGAGTCATACAAAAACTACTATTTCTTATACAGCCAGAAGAAAACTAGTAAAGCTGTTTGACTACAAAATGCCTTCGTAAAAGATATCATTCCTCCCTAGAGCAATAACAATGCCTTTTCTGGCTCAGTTTTAAAAATAGCACAATCTGACATTTATATGCTTATATTTTCCAATCAACACAGTAGTCACTCAATCCCCATGATATCCTGATGCAAATCTCTAGTCTGTGTGGTGTATTTCTGTCCTGGTGATGAGTCTTGTATATCCGTTTTGAGTGAAGCATCAGAGGGCTTATCATCAGCCCTAACAGGATGAAGATAGTTGCTCTTGTGCTGCTTTCTTTCACTCTGCAATATGGGTTCTCATACATGTTTATGCTTAATTTCAAGTAAACATTACCTCGTCCTCGTCGTCTTCCGCTTTATCCGGGACCAGGTCACGGGGGCAGCAGACTCAGCAGAGACACCCAGAGGTCCCTCTCCCCAAACACCTCCTCCAGCTCCTTTGGGGGGAGCCCAAGGTGTTACCAGGCCAGCCGAGAGACATAGTCCCTCCAGCGTGTCCTGGGCCGTCCCCTGGGCCTCCTCCCGGTGGGACGTGCCTGGAACACCTCCCGAGGAAGGCGTCCAGGAGGCATCCAGTATTGATGCCCGAGCCACCTCAACTGGCTCCTCTTGATGTGGAGGAGCAGCAGCTCTACTCCGAGCCACTCCCGAATGGCCGAGCTCCTCACCCTATCTCTAAAGGAGTGCCCGGCCACCCTACTGAGGAAGCTCATTTCGGCTGCTTGTATCCAGGATCTCGTTCTTTCGGTCATGACCCAAAGTTCATGGCCATAGGTGAAGGTAGGAATGTTGACCGACCGGTAAATTGAGAGCTTCGCTTTACGGCTCAGCTCTCTCTTCACCACAACGGACCGGCACAGTGCCCTCATTACTGCGGCAGCCGCACCGATCCGTCTGTCGATCTCCCGCTTCATTCTTCCCTCACTTGTGAACAAGACCTCGAGATACTTGAACTCCTCCACTTGAGGCAGGAACTCCCCTCCAACCTGAAGAGGACAAGCCACCCTTTTCCGTTCAAGTACCATGGCCTCTGACTTGGAGGAGCTGATCTTCATCCCAGCCGCTTCACACTCGGCTGCGAACCGCCCCAGCGCATGCTGTAGGTCTTGGCTAGAGGGGGCCAGCAAGACCACGTCATCTGCAAAAAGAAGACGAAATCCACTGATCCCCAAACCAGGCCCCCTCCGGCCCTTGGCTGCGTCTAGAAATCCTGTCCATAAAAGTTATGAACAGGACCGGTGACAAAGGGCAGCCCTGCCGGAGTCCAACATGCACCGGGAAAAGGTCCGACATAGTGCCGGCAATGCGGACCAAACTCCTGCTCCGCTCGTACAGGGACCGGATGGCCCCTAATTAAGGGCCCCCGATTCCATACTCCTGGAGCACCCCCCACAAGGCATCATGAGGGACACAGTCGAATGCCTTCTCCAGGTCCACAAAACACATGTAAACCGGTTGGGGAAACTCCCATGAGCCCTCGAGTACCCTGTAGAGGGTATAGAGCTGGTCCAGTGTTCCACGGCCGGGATGAAAACCACACTGCTCCTCCTGAAGCCGAGGTTCGACTATCGGCCGGACTCTCCTCTCCAATACCCTGGCGTAGGCCTTACCAGGGAGGCTGAGGAGTGTGATCCCCCTGTAGTTGGAACACACCCTCCGGTCCCCCTTCTTATGAAGGGGGACCGCCACCCCGGTCTGCCAGTCCAGAGGCACCGTCCCCGACCGCCATGCAATGTTGAAGAGGCGTGTCAACCATGACAGCCACACAACATCCAGAGATTTGAGGTACTCAGGGTGGAACTCATCCACCCCTGAAACCCTGCCACCGCGGAGCTTTTTAACCACCTCGGTGACTTCAGCCTGGGTGATGAAAGATTCCAACCCCGAGTTCCCAGCCTCTGTTTCCACCAGGGAATGCGTGAGGGCAGGATTGAGGAGATCCTCGAAGTACTAAGGAAAAATGTTTAACAAGAAATCACTGCTGCAATAAGTACATTTCTAATCTATACACTTTTTAGTTAATCCAAGTCTCTAGTTAGTAATTTATGACTTCCAATTCACCTACAAAATAGGACATACTAGATATTCTTCAAAACGAGGTAAAATGTGAGAAAATTCCTATTAATGCAAGGCTAAAAAGTGTTGATCTGCATGAGTCAAGGAATGACTACAGGAAAGTAGCTACTTACCTAAACCTGCCCATATCTGTGATCAAAACAATATTAAAAACTGATAGTCCTAACATAGGCTGAACAAGGACCCATTTTTGTCTTTCCACCGTAAAAAGCGTGCAGGATGATACGGGAAGGAGAAAAAGAACTGCAGCAAAGAGTGGCGTCCTGAGGGCACCAGAGATCCATAAGAATCATTAGATGACATCTAAATGCCAAATTGTTGTTTGAGAGGCATGCAGAGAAAAAGCCTGTTCCACCTACCTTCACAAAAGTAAACTTATTAACTATTACTGGGACTTTAACTGGAGCCATGTACTTTTGGTCAGATTGAGCTATTTGGCAACAAACATTGCAGGTAGGTCTGGCAAAACTTTAAAGGATAATTATGTAGAAAGGCACATCGTGCTCATTGATGGTGGAGGATCTAAGATAGTGTTGGCCTGCTTCTCTTCCACGACCCTGTAAGTCTTGTTAATATGCACAGCAGCATGACCTCTTTTAAAGGTAGGACATTTTAAATAAATCTAGTGGCCTAGGCCAAAAAAGTGAAAACGGGTCAGAATGTGGTGTTTTAGCATAATGATTCAAAATATGGGCAAATCCACACAGAAATTATTCACCAAATGTAAATGCAACCTTCTACCATCACAATTTCAGTCCCAAAACCCTAACCTTACAAAAATGAGAGCAAAGGAAAGGAGCCAGGGCAATCTGTGATTGTGCAATAAGTCAGGATTTAGAGCAGTTGGTTATGGTTTTCTTTTGGGTTCATGTTTTTCAGTTGTTTTCTTGCTGTGGTGTGCTATCAGGTTTTCCCTTATTCTGTTATTTTTGCCTTGTCAGTGTTTTTTTATGTTGGTATATTTCTTTGGATTTAGTTTTCTACTTTATTCTTGTGTTCTTCATACTTTGAGTTACTTTTCTTAGTATTTTCTGTTTATTCCCAGTATCTCTGCTCAGCTCCATTCATGTTTATTTGGCTTCACTCTCTGTTCAATTGCCACTCGATAATCAACTTTATTCAGTTTACCTGTTTCATGCCAATCAGTCTCCTTGTTTTCACCTGTGTCATCCATTATATGTACTCTTCTATTCTGTTTACTCCTCACTGGAGAATGCTGCTCGTTTCGTATCTGTTTTTATTCCATTGCTCAATACTTCTTCTATCTCATGCCTGCCTATAAATGTTTGCCTTCTATTTATAACATTCTTCAAATCACCGAACCGCTGCCGCCTGCCTGTCTGCAATTGGGTCCTACTCAAAGATCCCTTTCTGACACAATCTTTATGCTCCAACCTAGTTAAATGTTTGCTCTTTTGGTTTTGTTTGGTGTTGTTTTAAAACTCAGACAATTTCTCCTATGTCACAGAATCATGTCATGGAAGTAGTTTTCAAAATCAGGTCATTGTTCACTAGGTGTTTAGATGCCTGAATCGATGTTACAAATGGTAAATTGTTGTATCAATTTTTTTTAAGTAATGTTAGAAAAATTGGTCGTAAATGCATCTGTGAAAAGTTTCCTCCATCCTGTTAGGTGGAGTCAATGCAAATCTTGACGATCTTCTTGTAATTATCTGGCTGAAGAGAGTCTAACAAAGAACAGAGCACACTCTGGTTAAAACCATGAATTGTAGGACAGGGCTGCTGTTTTTAAGTTTGTACCTGGCAGGTAAAAGTTTACACTGATTTTGAACTGACAAAGTCCTTATGCTAAGGCCAGATAAGCTAAATGACAAGCTTTTTATTCTTGTGTTAACAGGTGTTGCAGGTCAGACTCTGAGAGAATCTGAATCGGTGGTTAAAAGACCTGGAGAGTCCCACAAACTGACCTGTACAGCCTCTGGTTTCACATTTGGGGACTACTGGATGAATTGGATCAGACAGGCTCCAGGGAAAGGGCTGGAATGGGTTTCAGCTATCAGTTTCTGGGCTGGAAGTGACAAACGCTACTCTCAGTCAGTTCAAGGCCGGTTTACATCACCAGAGACAATAACAAGCAGCAGGTGTTTCTGCAGATGAACAGTCTGAAAACTGAGGATTCAGCAGTTTATTACTGTGCTCGAGATGCACAGTGAAGGAAGCTGAGTTGGTTGATGTTCAAAAACCTGCAGCAACAAGTTGATAAACTTTAAACCTAATGTCTAAGTTTGCTTTTATGAAGACAAAATTTTCTTTACACTCCATTAATTAATAAACATTTGTCTCACTGAAAAAGGTATATTTCAATAAACTAAATAAAAAAAATAAAAGCAACTGAAAAAAAAGAGTTTGCCAGAGTTTGCAAATGAGATTGAGATCTCATTTGCAAGTGGGACCTGGGAATACATAAAAATGTTTTGTGCATTCAGTTCTTTTCTACAATCACCTAAACTAACCTCTTGTTCTTACCACATCTGACATGGATAGAGCGACTCTATCTGTAATTATAGGTACAGACTTCACACATTAACATCAGGAAGCCTTGTCCTGCCTTTTTGTAGTCATGTGTTTAGAAACTTGAATACAGATTCAGACAGAAATAAGCTGTTACCAAATTTGACAACATTCAGCAAGTTGGTTTACTTTTTAGATTTTGAATCACAGTCATGTTTCCTTTTTAAATGTTGACATGATGTTGATTATTTAGATGTATGAAATTAAACCAAACCTAGTTAAAACACCGTTTAGTTTTCTCCATAGAACAGAAAGAAAAGATAAAACAAGAAATAATATTTAAGGAATAAATAAATAAATCATCAGAAATTATTTGGCCTATTTAAACACTGGGCTGGTTGACCCTCCCTCTCTGATGCAAATTAGCAGTCTCTTCAAGGTACATCTGTTCCCCCAACAATTGTCACTTCACTTGAAACATCAGAAGCTTTCAGCTTCCAGAAAATGAATACACTCAGTCTTTTGTTCCTTGCTCTCTCTCTGTCACGTAAGATACTTTACTTCTTTACATTATTTCATCATTAATATGATTGTAAATAATGTTATAAGCATGCTTTTTCCCTTCTTCTCTTTAGATTGTAGAGGTCAAAGTATGGAGTCCATTCCTTCCAGTCAAGTGGTGAAAATGCCGGGAGAGACTTTGAGTCTGTCATGCAGAGGATCTGGGTTCGCCTTTGGTTCTTTTGGCATGGATTGGGTCAAACAGCCTGCAGGAAAAGCAATTGAATGGGTGGGATACATCTATACACATGGACGCAACACAGATTATTCCAGCAGTTTTGAAGGTAGAATAGAGATCACCAGAAACAACAGCAACAGCATGGTGCATCTGAAACTGTCCAATCTACCGCCAGAGGATTCTGCTGTTTATTACTGTGCCAGAAAAGCACAGTGATCGAAGTGGGTGTAGAGGCTGAACAAAAACTTCACAGAAACGATTTTACCATGGACCACATGGTGGAGGTGTGGACTGAGAAAATGGAAAACTGACTAAATTGAATATTTTATATACATTGAATGTTAAAATTCTATTGAGTTAGAACTTTATCATTTTATGTTTCTCAGAATTCCATATTTCTGTTGTCATTTGAAGACATTTCTACATTATGTAAATTGACTGGTTTGATTAGAAGTTCTAAGTCCATTCATCCATACATTTTCGATACCTGGTCAAGGGTACACCCTCGACCGGTCTCCAGTCTATCACAGAGCAACAAAGAGGACCATGTATGCAAACAGTCGCACCTAATGGCAATTAAGTGAGGCCAAATACCAATCAGGCCTTTTTAATGTGAGAAGAAGCCATGCATGGGGAGAACATTCACATTTCATGCAGAAAGAATGGTGGCTGGGATTTGAACCCAACATGTTTTTGCTGCAACAAAACGGTGCTACCAACTTTGCACGTGTGTAATGACACTTTGAGATATCTAATCAGACTTGTTTAATAACTAAATACATTTACACACACTAAAACCATTCGGTGTGATATTCTAAGTACCTTTACAACACTGTTCAGCCTTCTTTACTGATTTGAATGTATGTTGATCTGACAGACTTATGAATTAATTTATCTTGCATGTAGATCTTCTTTGCTTTGACCTCCTCTGTTAGCCTACTGCAAGTTACATAGTTACATAGGGAGGCTTTTTCTTTCTATGAAATAATTATTTGCTTCATCTTTAATATTTTCTGCTGGTTGTAATACATTTGTTAAAATAAGTTAGCAGACTAACAAAAACAATCTGGGTGAGGAGCTGGGAATCAATGAAAATCTGCTTGTTTAACCAGACATTTTTGAGAGAAGTGACAAAACATGATGCAGTTTAGAAGAAGTGTCCATTAGATGTCCCTCCCCAACCAGTCTGATGCTGTCTCCAAAGGTTCCCACTGTCAGTTCCACACTTATCTTTACAGAATCTTCCCAGATATACCTTCTCACACTGCAGCTCATATTTCCCAGAAGTCGCTAGTTGCCCCTACTGAATATATGTTCAGGTTACACTCATGAATGCCTTAAATCATGGTTCATTCACTAAACATGTTCTAATCATACATGTGTTTTGTTATATATTTTTAATGCTGCATCTCTGACAACATATTTATGGAAAAACTATAGACATGGGTATATTTAGACATCAGTAACCAGGGGGAATATCAAACAACATGCAGCCTTTTATAGAGAAAAGAACTTAGCAACAGTTGAATATGATACAAAAATGACACAACATTACAAATATAAAGATGCATTCTTATTGATTTATTTAAAAAAAAAGTGAATTAAAATATGAACAAAAATCACCAACCTTTGTTTGATAGGTAGAAAAAAAAACGGACAAAAATAGTTTTATTGTCTTTTATTGGCACGTTATTTAATTTCCTTTTTTTTTATAAAACACAAATGTTTAAACCATATGGGTTAAAAAAACTGATAAAACATTTTTTAAAGAATAATGCTTAATTGACAAACAAATTTGAATGAGGACTGTAACTTCATTAACGGTCACATATTTTTAAGTTTTGCTTTTATTTTCCCACCTGAGGGCGGTGTAGGTTTTTGTATTAGGGTTTTTTACGGTGATATACTTGGGTGGCACACAGATATACACCCATACAAAAACCTCAGAATTAAACCCAGGGACAGTAATCCTTCAGTATGCAGAGAAAATCGGATAGAAATGCTCAATTATTAGCAGAACATCAGGTAAATACTGTGTGTATCTACTTTGAAATTTAGCAGCTGAACAATAAATGTAAATTAATTATGCCAAGAAAATAAGTTGAAGTACATCTTAATTTTAGAATCTGATTGAGAGTTAACAAAAAGTTAATTTCAAAACGGTCAGTGAACTATGTCACACTCATCAGTAAATTGAGATTTGTTGTAGTAATGTGTCTTACACAAATTGATCTACTTTTTGTTGCTGCTATTTTGGTGCTTCAGGTTTTTGTTCAAGCAGACAGTGAAGATGTAGCACTGTGATGGAGCTTTTGACTACTGGGGAGATGGAACTACAGTTACTGTTCGTCCAGGTAAGAAAATCTGAAATAATATTTAAAGTCTGTTGTCTTGCCGTTTTTTTAAGTAATCTTGACTAGAACTATGGGTTTATAGTTTTATTTATAGTTCCATCGACAAACATACTCTTTACATTAACCTACCCCAGAAATCTGTCATCATCAGAAGAAATCATGCATTTATTTATTATTTAAGTTTTACTCTCTGATTGTATTTATTTTGTATTTTGCACAAGAGTATTAAGCACTTCACTCAGAGAGCTTGTTGACAGCTGAAATGTGGTCCAAATAAATAGTGCACTAATTTGATACAGGTTTGAAGATAGGATTCATTAGATTTAGCAAAAAAGAGATTGGTTTGCATTGAATGAACTGTTCCTAATATTTTTTATTTATTGTAAAATAATATTTTATAATTTCTTCCAATGTTAGTTTTAAAAACCTGCTCAGTTTTTTTTTTCACTTTGGTCTGTTGTGAAGTGTTACACAGATCAACTAAATCATTCTTTTTAACAAAACTTCTTTAAAGGATGTAGGTTAGAGATTTATATTTCCACATGGAATGTGAAATACCAGCCTGAACATGGTGATGAAAAAAGGAAGTTAAGTAAACTCTAATTTATAATTTATAATTTAATTTTAAATTTATAGGACCTTCCAAACGAAGCTCAAAGTAGGTTACACATTGTCACACATAGTAAAATATATTAACATTGCAGTTACATAAAACCTAACAGTCATGCAATAAAATCATTAAAATGTAGAGTAATGATAAAAAAATTGCAAGAATGCATGAAAGCAATCAGTTTCATCGTAAAAAAAACAAACAGCATAAAAAATGACAATATATTGTTTTCAAGTCATGAAAGAAAGACAAAGCACTTAAGTATTGTGTTAAATAATTTACACATGACTAATACCAATTACAGTGTAATACCAAATGAAAATTAACATCAATGAGTTACTTGAAGCTTTATTGCATACATGTGGGAGTTGCATCAAAATATATTATCTTCACTAATATTGACTTATTAATGGTTTTCATGCCATTTTAATTACAGAGTAGAAAACAGTTTTTTAATATATATATTATGTAATATAGTTTTTGCAAAAAGGAAGATTTAGCAATATTTAGATCTTTAAATATCTGTAATTATAAAGTGGAATAGTCGAGGGAAAAATGGTCTCTGCTCATGAAAAATTCACTGAGTCTGCTTCTTCTGCTTCACTGTGGCTTTTTGAACAGAAGTGAAAAAACACTTGGCTGATTTCCACATAATTTTTACCAGATGAAACTAACTACGTAACAGAAAATAAAATATATCCATGGTCATCGTTCAGGAACATAAATATGAAGTATAAATAAAATAGGACAGGTGCATACTGCTAGGAAAATGTTAAAAGTGAGATAAAGGCAAAATGGCACTAAGACAGGAAAGAGAAATAGAAATTAGGAACTTCTATATTCCTTAATTCAGGTCAAAACAAATAAAAAAATCAAAAACAACAAAAATCCAAGGAAATTGGCTAATTCTAAACAATAACATTTATTATTAGTTATATTAAACCTTTGACTGTTTTAATGCAATTTAGTTTATGGACAACAAAATTTGTAATATGCATAATTTATTAAAAGTATGTAAGTATTTGACCTGAATACATATAGCATTTTAGAAAATTCCTGCAAAGTTAATAATTCAACTAGCTTCATGCATATAAAGAGACTTTTGTGTTATGCTGGGTCTTGTCGTGGTAAAATATGCTATTTACTGATCATATTCATTTGATTATTCAATGGAGCAGTTTAGGTTTTATGTATTTCTGCAGTTTTTTCAGTGAAAAGACTAATTAAAAGTTAATTCACCTTGTTTCCTTTCTTCATAAATTAACTGGCACTAATGTTATTTAATGGAAAATTTAATCTGGTAGAAAAAAAATCACAACCTACTACAAAAATCATACATTCTTATAAAATGTTAGACTTACAAAGAGCTGTAAAAACACCTGTGTAAATATGAATCTAAGATAGAAGCAATTCTTCAAACAGGAGAAAATACTGTGATCAGCTTTTCAGCCATGCAGCTGATGATGCATTTTTCTAAAAGAAACATGGCAGAATCAGTTTCTTAGAAAATGTACAGAGAAAATAGCCTGGGTCCTAAATGTCGAAAAAGATATTAGCTGAAATATTTTCAGCCATGGTAAAATGTTTGGGTCTTGAAACTTCTCTTTTTAGTGTATTCTGCTATTCATGAAGTGAGATGAATGTTTCTTTTCAAAAATGAATTAACTTTTTAAAACTTTTTTAAAGAATACATTTTGATTTCTAAAGCTTTAAAACAATTTCTTGCAGTAACATAAAATAATGTAATTGTACTGTAAACCAGACATTCAAACATTATAAAAAACTATTAAAATTGCATTTTTTAAATTTAAAATTCTTTAGTCAAAATAAAATAATAATAAAAAAAACAATTTAAATACAAAGATTAAACAATGTTGATCTTGTTTGATAAACTTTAGTTTGCTTTCTTGTCAACGTCTCCTTCATGTGATGACCATGTGGACCTGTCTTTCTTTGTTCCATACAGGTGGTTCCTCTGTGACTCCGACCCTGTCCGTCCTGAGTCCCCTGCAGACTCCCGGCTACCCCCTGAAGACAGCAGATGAGCTCGGTCCAAATGTTTGTCTAGTCACAGATTTCCGTCCGAAGGGGGATGACGTGGTTCTGAATGTGAAAGGTGGGCCGGTCAACGTGAGCACTGATGATGCTGTTCTGTCAAAGAACAACACCTACTACTTTGCTGCATTCAGCAACGAAACCATCTACTCCTGTGGGATGAACGGGAGGATCGGCAACAATGAAGCTGGTAACAAACTAACAGAGTTCTGATAGAGTTCAGAGCAAACTGTTTGTTTCAGAGTTTGAAACTGTCATCTGCAGAAAAATGTTTCTGTAATTAAATAATATCATTATACTGCTAAACAGCAAAAAAACTGAGCATTTAAAGAGAGAACTAGGCTAACATGTTTCCACAGACAGATGATCAGAAAGTCTGTCAGAGTTTTCATGATGTTTGTGTTACTGGTCTCTTTTCTGTCTCCTAACAGATGATGCATGTGGGGGCATTTATCCAGGTAAGTCTGAGCACTTCCTGTCTCAGTTTGGGTCCACCACTGATCCCTGCAGTCAGCTGTTAGTGATCAGTTCAGCCTGAACTCTGTTTCTCTGCCGTCCAGAAAAAGCCAAGCTGAACTTCTACCTGCTGCTGATGAACGGAGTCCGAGTGGTGTTCACCAAAGCTCTGGCCTTCAGCACCGTCCTCACCATCAGAGGCCTGCTTTTTTGAGAACAGATAACATGGAGAATAAAAATGAAGGGAATGAGATTATAAATTGGAAATTTGCAAGGTGATATTAATTCTCCTAAATTTGTTTAAGTTTTGATCTAGACTCAAGCCTAAACACACAAAAATTAAACCAAAATACACAAAATGAAATGAATTTTTTTTACATTTGTGTTGAGGAGTTTAGTTTTCTTTACTTTATATATATTTGTCTTTTATTTGTGTAAAGTGCAAAGAATAAATGTGAAAAGGCAAAGTAAATATAACTAAATCTATGTCTAAATAATAAATCGAAACCCCCCAAAAATGTGCATTTATGTAGAAATGACTTCAGTCATTGAATTTTAAGTATTTATTTAGTGTAACAGTCATGGATGAGAATTTCAAATATTTTTTACCAGACTTATTGATTTATTAACTATTTTGTGATGTGTGCATGTTGCATGGAAACGTTCTTCAATGTGTTCTTCTTCAAGCCAATGAATACATTATCAGATTAGTCTCTATTTCATCGTCCAGCTGTGTTATTCCATTAATTATGTTTCCTGTGTTTTTATTCTCATGAATTGTTTCTTTTTATGTTTGATGTCTTTGCTGAATCTTCTGAACCAATTTGGTTAAACTGTTGCTGGCTTGTTTGACATATATAAAAAACTGCAGCTTAGATAAAGTGTTTGTTAGGCATAGGTTTAATTTTAAACATTTAGACAGTAAAAACATATATATCATGACAAATTACACTAAACACCTATAAGTGATATTAAAAAATCTTTAGGGTTTATCGTAAATCTCACTTAAGAATAAATAGCAAACAGATAGAAAATGTCTTAATCAGATACAAGAAAATATACACAACAATACAACATACACAAATGGTCTTCATGTATTTAAGTAATTGTTATTCATTCATTATTCAAGTGTATACTTTTGATATACTTTTCAATATTTTTTTTCTATAAAACCTGAAGAATGTGCAGTTCCTTAGGGGTTGGTCCTCAGGCCATTGTTACTATTTTAAATTTTACTCAACTTAAAGAGGCGTTTTTCAGTATTTATGGATTAACCCCCACCCCCATATTATTTATATTATGTACATGAGTATTTGTATGCATCATGATACCTTTTAATATGAGTTAGATGATACAAAGATGTTAAAGTAAAATTCACGTCTCGCCTTCAGCACAATGGTTTCATCAGTTGAAACCATGTTGCAACAGGAAGTTAAAGCTGGAGATGTAAATCTGACTGAAACCAAACTGTTTCACATCAACAGGAGATGATTTGGTTAACCTCAGCTTTGGCTCCTTCCTTTCACGCAGACTTTTTAAAGTCTTAAATCTTTGTTTCTTCTTGGTGTTAATTTTATGTTAACTGAAAGACACCCTCATATGTATATGTAATAAAACTAAATAAAATAAACAATTGAAGCAATGGGATACCTACAAATTTGAGTCACAGCAACGAGCTATCCGAATATTTTCTTTTGCTTTTGAAAGTTAACCCATGGTAGGACCATGAGGCTTTTTAATAAGGGACGGACAGCAAAGGGAACTTTGCCAGAGCCACAGGTGGGTAACCAGGCATGGTACAGCAACATCACTGTACCCTTATTTTACAGCTAGACAGAAGGCAGTTATGAAACTGGAAAACAAAATGCATCCAGTGTTACCGCTGTAAGACAAGGTCATGTCCATAGGCCAAATACAGCTCCATGTTTAACCAAACATTTGAGGAGAGAGAAACTAAAACAGTTTTCCATCTGAGTGATTTGTTTCCCCTCACTAAAACTAAGAAAGTACAGCAACTACATCACCCCATGACTAAGGTCCTTATAGTGGCTTCCTGTATATCAGAGAGTATACTTAAAAAAAAAACAAAAAAAAAACCTTCTGTTAGTTTATAAGTCACTGAAAGGCTTAGTACCAAAATACATTAAAATGTATTACTGTTGTATCAACCTTCCAGACCAGTCAGGTCTTCTGGTTCAAGTTTACTCTGCATCCCCATATTTAGAACCAAACATGGAGAAGCAGCATTCAGTTCTTATGCTCCACTAATCTGGAGAAAACTTCCAGAAAACTGCAAAAATGCTGAAACCCTGAGTTCTTTTAATCAAGATTAAAAACCCATTTGTTTCCAATGGAGTTGGAACATTGTGTAAACCATAAATAAAAACAGTATGCAATTATTTGCTAATCATGTTTATCTTATAAGCAATTTAATACACTACATAGATAGACAAAATATTTAATGTTCAAACTGATAGACTTTATTTGCAAATATTCACTTATTTTGAATTCAATGCTTGCAACAAGTTTAAAATAGGCTGGGGCAGCTTTTAACAACACTGAACAAGTGTTCGAGAACTGAGGAACTAATTTTTGAAGCTTTGTAGGTGGAATTTTTTTCCCATTCTTGCTTGATGTAAAACTTCATTTGCTTAACAGTCCCGGGCCTGTCGTATTTTGTACTTCATAATGCTCCAGACATTTTAAATGGGAGACAGGTATGGACTGCAGGCCAGTCTAGTATCCTCACTCTTTTACTATGAAGCCATGCTGTTGTAACATGTACAGACTGTGGCATTGTCTTGGTGAAATGACCAGGGATGTCCCTTAAAAAGAAGTTGCCTGAATGGCAGCATATGCTCCAAAATCTGTGTGTATCTTTCAGTATTAATGGTGCCTTCACAGACATGCAGGTTACCAATGCCATGGGCACTATCACAACCCCACATCATCACAGATGCTGGCTTGTAAACTTTGCTCTGATAACAATCCAGATAGTCCTTTTCATCTTTGACCAGGAGGACACGACGTCCATGATTTCCAAAAACAAATTAAAATGTAGACCTGTCAGACCTCAGCACAATTTTTCACTTTGCATCTGACTATCTCAGATGATCTTGGGCCCAGAGAAGCCGGCATCATTTCTGGGTGTTGATGGCTTTCGCTTTGGATGGTAGAGTTTTAACTGGTACTTGTATGTAACAACAAACTGTCTAGATTTCTCCAGATTCTCTGAATGGTTTGATAATACAATGAACAGTAGATTATGAAATCCCTAAATTCCTTGCAATTGCACATTCAGAATAGTTGTTCTTTAACTGTTGGACAATTTGTTCACACAGTTGTTCACAATGTGGTGAAACGCTCCCCATCCTTGCTTGTGAACGGCTGAGCCTTTCAGGGATGCTCCTTTTATACCCAATCATGACACTCACTTGTTTGTAATTAACCTGTTTAGCAGTAAAATATTTCAAACAGGTGTTTTTTTAGCATTCTCAATCTTCCCAGCCTTTTGTTGTCCCAGCTTATTCGGAACATATCACAAGCATCGAAATGAGTTGATATTCACACAAACAACAATAGTTTAGCAGTTTGAACATTAAATATTTTGTGTTTTTAGTGTTTTCAATTCCATACAGGTTGAACAGGATTTGCTTATAACTGTATTCATGCTTTTATTTACGTCTTACACAACATCCTAACTTCATTGGAATTGGGGTTGTACTTTCCTTTATCATGCCAATGCAATGTACTTTTTAATGTTTTTTGTCACTGCAATGTACAGCAGCATCATGTAAATTACTTTGAATTGAATTGTTGCTGAAATGTGCTATACAAATAAATTTGTCCTGCCTTCCATTTCTGTCTCCTTTTATACATGGTTGGTAGTGGAACTGATACTTATGCTACAGAATTGTGGGCTCTTTGAAGGTCCAGTGTTAAAAGGAAAAAAAAAATGATAATCACAGATGAGTTGTATACATTTTTGATTGTTTTAGAATTTGACAGTTTTTGATTGAACAGTGTATTATTTAACACTGAAGTTGTTAAATACACAAAACAAACTGTTTTCCAGAAAGTAACACATAGAGAAAGTCCAGGGCTTTCTTTAACACGTGACTTGGAGAAGTCCTGGGCATAAACCCCTCAGAGCCTGCATATTGCCGATCCAACAGTGGAGGTGATCTAGGACAACTAATGATCCATGAGAAATTTGGTGTGGAATACATTGTCTTCAGTATATGGATAATAATTTTGCCCTGTTAGGAATAATTTGATTATTGTGATATCCTTTAAATTTCTTATTAATAAACAGCAAGTCATTGAAAAACCCGCAATATATCATCATCTTGAAACAGTAGTTTTCTCTTTTAGTGGCACAAAAGTTCTTGGAAATTCTTAGTTTTTCTTGCAGAGGATCTGGATTTTCATTTAACTCAGTATGGTATGCACTGGATTAGTGAACTGGAATGTTTAGGTGTTTTTGATTGGACTTTAGTGTGACCCAAAATCAATCCTTAAAACAAAAGTCTAACCACATAAATATTCTCACTAGCTCAGTACACAGGGGTAACTTTAACACAACATCACTTCCACACAACCACCTCATGACAGGTGACCTGGGGGATAGCGTTTGTGGAGTCCACTGATGAGTAGCAAATTAACTTCAGTTGTGCATCAAGGTGTGAAAGCATATCATTTAATCCTTAGATCACAGAGAAAATATAAAATCGACAAAATTTTTAACTTTCAAAATAATTTGATTCCCAGTACCACAGGGGTAAATGTGTATAAATGAAGAAATTGCGAATTTGACCCTTCACTGTCCTGCTCCAGATTTTATTAGTTTCTATTCCAAATTTAGCTGAACGATGGTGTTATGGAAATATCATGTATCAAATGATCTCTAGATATGTTTTTGTTTAAAGTATATGAATTACACGTCATATCATGTTCTATTGCCTGGACATGTACTTAGACATACATAGTGCAGAAATATATTTTTTATTAGTTGCATTTGAAAGTACTAAGGTTTAAACATTTGTTTAAACAACTATTGCTTTACTGAAAAGAAAATATCCACAATAATAAAAAAGAGGCACAATAAAGGCAGTTATCAATGGAATAATACCCATGGAAATTTTGCAATTTTTGGCCTCTTTTGAGGAAGAGTCAATGCAAAACATGTCTTCCATCTGTATTTATCTGTGAAAGATGGCAGAAAACATGCAGATACAGTTTAACATGATAGGCTGTTCGACGGGACTACTGCTGTTAACTATCTGCTTGGCAGGGCATTTGTATGGATCCGAAATATTGCTTCCTTTTATTTGACCAAAAATTTGGACACACCTTCTCATTCAAAGAGTTTTCTTTATTTTCATGACTATGAATATTGTAGCTTCACACTGTAGGCATCAAAACTATGAATTAACACATGTGGAATTATACAATGAAGCCATGAAGCATGGTGGAGGAGGTGTGAGGGTGCTTTGCTGGTGACACTGTTGGGGATTTATTCAAAATTGAAGGCATACTGAACCAGCATGGCTACCACAGCATCTTGCAGCGGCATGCTAATCCATCCGGTTTGCGTTTAGTTGGACCATCATTTATTTTTCAACAGGACAATGACCCCAAACACACCTCCAGGCTGTGTAAGGGCTATTTGACCAAGAAGGAGAGTGATGGGGTGCTGCGCCAGATGACCTGGCCTCCACAGTCACCGGTCCTGAACCCAATCGAGATGGTTTGGGGTGAGCTGGACCGCAGAGTGAAGTCAAAAGGGCCAACAAGTGCTAAGCATCTCTGGGAACTCCTTCAAGACTGTCGGAAAACCATTTCAGGTGACTACCTCTTGAAGCTCATCAACAGAATGCCAAGAGTGTGTGAAGCAGTAATCAAAGAAAAAGGTGGCTACTTTGAAGAACCTAGAATATAAGACATATTTTCAGTTGTTTCACACTTTTTTGTTAAGTATATAATTCCACATGTGTTAATTCATAGTTTTGATGCCTTCAGTGTGAAGCTACAATATTCATAGTCATGAAAATAAAGAAAACTCTTTGAATGAGAAGGTGTGTCCAAACTTTTGGTCTGTACTGTATATATATATATATATATATATATATATATATAATATATATAACACACATGGAGAATCCCACAAACTGAGCTGTACTGCACATTCAGCAACTATCACATGAGCTGGGTCAGACAAGCTCCTGGAAAAGGACTGGAATCTGTCGCTTTTGTGCACACAGGCAGTTCTTATATCTATTACTCCCAGTCTGTCCTAGGCAGATTCACCATCTCCAGAGATGACTCCAGCATCTGCCGATGAACAATCTGAGGACTGAGGACCCAGCCATGTATTACTGTGCAACACACACAGGCATATACACAAACACTAGAGTTGCACAAAAACTACTTCCTGTCCTGCATTTTCATCACCACTGGGAAGGGGCTCATGTTTGTATTTCTGAATGGCTTCCCTGTATAGTAATAATTGAAGGAAAAGTAAAAAAACATAAAAATATTTAAAGATGTCAAAAGTTACAAAAAACTCAAATAACATAGTTTTATTAACATGGTTTTTATAGTTTTATTCGGATTTTAAAAAATGTTGGTCTTTTCTTATCAAGTTTTATCATTTTTATAATAGTTCACAATCAGTAACACATTTACAGCAGCTTTAACATTTGAGAAGTACTTTGATTTTGATGGAAAATGAGCATGTTGTCTATATTATGTTTCTGCAAAAAACAAAAACAGCTGCTTCCCAAAATATGGATTAATCATGATTTTACTTGTGAGATAAACCTACAAATGTAAATTTGCATTGCACATCCCATGGGAAGCAAATAGATGAGCAAACTCCATGCTATGTTCATGCAGCATCACTGACTGAGGAGGAGGAGCAAATGCAAAACAGACAGTCAATTTCTCCACATGTGTTGCAGAACAAAGTTCAGGGACTTCTGACAAACAAACTGCAAACAGAACTCACACCAGGAACATTTACAATGACCAGAACAACTTATTTGGTTGTTTTTCTCATTGTGCTTTGTATTATAACTGGTAAGAACGTGGAGGTTTAGCTGAAAGAAACTAAGATGTTCATGTGGCAACATTAACAAAATGTTTCCATTTCTGCAGGTACTGATGGTCAAACTCTAACCCAGTCTGAATCAGTGGTTAAAAGGCCAGGAGAATCCCACAGACTGATCTGCACATTTTCATGGTTCAGCAGCACTCCTTACATTCACTGCATCAGGCAGGCAGCTGGAGAAAGGCCAGAATGGCTTGGCTGGATCTTTGGTAGTGGCGGTAGGAGTGGCTACTCTGAGTCAGTGAAAAATCGGTTCACCCTCTCTACAGACAACAGCAGACAGCAGGTGTATTTGCAGCTGAACCGCTTGAAGACAGATGATTCTGCTGTTTATTACTGTGCTCGAGAACCACAGTCGCACAGAAAAGCAGAAACACTGTACAAAAACTAATAACTTAAACCAAATTCACCAGTTTAATCCAGTGAAGATTTTATCATTTCTTTTCAAAGGATTTATTTTTTCATCACAAAACCTTAACTAGTGCAGTAACATGAACTAATTATATTTGTGGTTTAACATTGGGAGAACATTAGAAATTCACTGTAAACAGTTAAACAGAAAACTGCTTATGAACTCAGAAACATTTCTTTCTCCTAATTCTATTATACTATTATACTATATAGAGGCATTTTATCTTGTTGCAACAATAGAAGTGAAAATACCTTTGGACTTGTCCTTAAAAGTGTAATAAAACAAATGACACATTTTGGAGTACGACATGACACTAGTATTTGCATCAAATTTCCAAATATCATTAGGTTAACCTGGTGCTATTTATGAGACATAATGGTGTTTTATGACTTATTTCAGTCATTTTCTTATATATGACAATAAATATCAACGTCTACATTTATATTGGCCATTTAGCATTCATTCAACATGCAAAGCAAACTTCCTCACAATCTAATAAAAAGACGTGAAGAAAAAAATGAGAAAAAGAAGACTATGTTTGTATCATTTAAATTTTCTTAATATTTCCAGCAAATGCATCCTGTTAATGGGCTTGGTGCAATTATAATTATTATTATTTTAATCTATTGTTTGGGTTGAAAATAAATATAATGAAGGTGATTCTACCTCAAAATTAATGATTCGCTTATGGCATCTTTTAAAACCCAGCAATCATCATTAAGGGTTAAATGTGTAAATTTAGGGTTACATCTTTTTTTTTGTATTTGGGGAGGAGTCGATCGAAACTAAAACAAAAATGTTTCCAACTTTGCATGTCTGTCTCAGAATTTCTGCAGGTGAATCTCCTGCGGGGGAATTTTTGCAGGCGAATTTCTGCTGGTGAATTTCTGCAGGTGAATTTCTGCTGGTGAATTTCTGCAGGTGAATTTTTGCAGGCGAATTTCTGCAGGTGAATTTCTGCAGGTGAATTTCTGCAGGTGAATTTCTGCAGGTGAGTTTTTGCAGGCGAATTTCTGCAGGTGAATTTCTGCAGGTGAATTTCTGCTGGTGAATTTCTGCAGGTGAATTTTTGCAGGCGAATTTCTGCAGGTGAATTTCTGCAGGTCAGTTTTTGCAGGCGAATTTCTGCAGGTGAATTTCTGCAGGTGAATTTTTTCAGGCGAATTCTTGCAGGTGAATTTTTGCTGGCAAATTTTTAGTACAAAATTCACATACATAATTGCACATGATAAACATTCAGTGTTATAAATTCAATGTCTAAAAAATGTCTGATTCTAATGAGACTATTTTACTTCCATACTGCTACAATGATTATACCTGAGGTTGTAATTGCTTATCTCATCCTGTTAATAAACTGGGTTGGTAAGAATAAAATACATAGAATTAAAAAAAATGATTATAAGATTAGAGTTTAGTTGCTCTATTTGTCTGTCAGCAGGTACTAATGGTCAAACAATCTGAACCAGTGGTTAAAAGGCCTGGAAAATCCCATTGACTGACTTTCACATATTCTGGTTTCAGTACCAATTACTGGAACGCTTTGATCAGACAGACTGTAGGAAAAGGACTGGAGTTGATTGTTACTATCAGTGATAACAGTGGCAGCATCTACTACTCTCAGTCAGTGAAAGGCTGGTTCACCATCTCCAGAGAGAACAGCAAAAATCAGGTGTATCTGCAGAAGAACAGCTTGACAGCTGATGATTCTGCTGTTTAATTCTGTGCTCAAGAGCCACAGTGACACAGAAAGTAGAAACACTGTACAAAAACTCCTCAAAGTATGAACCATTTTAGGAAGAAGCTACTGGACTCATCAGATCACTTGGGAATTTAGATAAGCTTTCTATAAGAGCATGAACATTAAGCAGGAACACTGTACAAAAAAAGCCCCTAAGTGCATGAACCGCTGTAACAAGATGCCACCCCAGGTCATTAGATCACTTAGGCATTTAGATTAAAAAAAGGTTTTCTGTAACAGCAAGAACATTAAGACTCCTTAGTTTTTATAAATTGTTCCTTATTTTCTGTGCGGAGTGGGATTTTTTTTCCCCAATATCCTTTCCTACATGCACATAAAAACCAGATATTCATCATAGAAACAATTCACAATTTCAAGTAATGCAACAAAATCTCCCTCAAAATGTGTTGTCCAAAGAAAACTTTTTTTTTGCCAATTGATATAATATTAACCATTGTGCCTCTCACAACTTCATGCAACCAAGTTATTAAATGTAAATGTAAAATATATGTAAGTTAGGACGACACTGACATGCAATTATAACAGACAGAGAAAATTACAATGTTTCTGGCTTGTGATTTACTGTTTTGTTAGGGTTGCCAAGTTTTTAAACTGTTAAGGAATCACATCTTGAATTTCAGTACAACATAACAGCAGTTGTGTTTCTTTTATCAGATCAAATGGTAGAAGCTTGAAACACTCACAGTAAACCGATTAGAGTGAATGTACACAAATAATAACCAGGATGAGAGGAAAAGGCAGGAAAACACATGTCTACATTTTAAAAAAGTCTGTAATTTTTTTACCTGTTTGAATGTTAGAAGTGTTATGCTGTTAGTGCTTTTTTATGCAAAGTGAAGTTCCAGCCTCTTTCCTATAAATGCCTAATAGTCTCTGACCACCGGATGTCATATCACTTATTCTCTCGACCACCACACCACATCACAGCTTGGATAAGGCAGCCTGCAGAAGAAGTGCTGGAACTGATAGGACATGTCAGTTGCATGAGTAATCAAAGTGCAATGAACAATTATGAAGAGACCGCAGTAGAATATTTTCACCTTTTTCAAGATTGAGTGGATATTATCTAAAACAAAGATGACAGAGCTTCGTATCCAACACTGTCCAGTTTAATGCCTGAGAACTCTGCTCTGTAATACCGTGCCAAAGGAGCTCAGTGATTAAAGTAGACGGAAAGGATGATCAAAACAACTGCACATAAAAGCAATTTAATTTTGTTGTTCTTATCATTGTTTCTTTCAACTGGTAAGAACACAGAGCTTTAATTAAAACAAACTAATATGATCTTTATATGGTTGAAATAACCAACTGTTTCCACAGGTACTGCTGGTCAAACACTGACTGAGTCTGAACCAGTGGTTAAAAGGCCTGGAGAATCCCACAGACTGACCTGCACATATTCTGGGTTTGGTGGCACTCCTAGCATAGTTCCGACTACCTTCAGTCAGTTAAAGACCGGTTCACCATCTCTAGAGAGAACAGCAGAAATCAGGTGTATCTGCAAATGAACAGTCTGACAGCTGAGGATTCTGCTGTTTATTATTGTGCTCAAGAACCACAGTGACACAGAAAGTAGAAACACTGAACAAACACTCCTCACTGTTTTACCAGCTTTAACAAGAAGCCACTACAAAATGCGCCATCAGACCATGAAATTACTTAAAAGCATTTTCTGCAACAGCAAGGCCACAAAAAATCCTAAGTTACTTAGGCGGCTGGAATGGCAGACTGGGGTGGTGGTCCCCCTTCATAAGAAGGGTGACCGGAGGGTGTGTTCCAACTAACTCCTCAGCCTCCCTGCTAAGGCTTACACCAGGGTATTGGAGAGGAGAGACCGACTGATAGTCGAACCTCGGCTTCAGGAGGAGAGGTGTGGTTTTCGTCCTTGCCGTGGAACACTGGACCAGCTCTATACCCTCTACAGGGTAGAGCGGCTGGGATGAAGATTGGCTGGAGGCTGGCCTGGGAACGCCTTGGGCTCCCGCCGAAGGAACTGGAGGAGGTGTCTAGGGAGAAGGACGTCTGGGGGTCTCTGCTGAGTCTGCAGCCCACGTGGCCCAGTCTCGGTGGAGCGGAAGACAACGAGTACGAGTATGAGTATTATGCAATGAACGCGAGTTCAAATTATTTTAATTTTATCACCAGGTAGGGGGGAAAATCCTGACCAAAATATGTTCAAAATTAAAGCGAAAATTCTACATTTTGATTAAAAAGGTGGATTTCTTTCAGATAAAACAATTAAAATAAATTTTACCTTTTGTGTTTGTTTCCCAGAAATCTCCGATATTTTATCGAAAGTTTTTTTTTTTTTTCAGACCAAAATATTAAATAAATCAATGTTTATCTGATACTATTTACCATTTTCACTTGATGCAAAGAATCAAATAATGTGAAATAAACATGTTTATTAAATCATAGCTAATATTTAGTAATTCTGAATTATATAACAGATCTAAATCTGACCCAGTCGTGGTTTTCGTCTGAGGAGGAATTAATGTAAAACATGTCCCCCAGGTGTATTTATTTGCAGAGAAAAGCAGCAAACACACAGTTAAACATGATGGACTGTAGGATTGGACTGCTGGTGCTAACTATCTGCTGGACAGGTGAAAATATCAATGCATCCTTACTATAGCTTCCTTTTATTTGTAATTTGTAACACTTGTTTTTTGGGCAGGTGTTGCTGGACAGACCCTGACAGAGTCTGAACCAGTGGTTAAAAGACCTGGAGAATCCCACAGACTAACCTGTACAGGCTCTGGATTCACATTCAGCAGCTATCCAATAAACTAGGTTAGACAGGCTCCTGGAAAAGGACTGTAAGCAACAACTACATACGCAAGAACCAGCTTTTACAGATTTATTAAAAAGCCACAATAAGTTTGGGCGGCACGTATGTTCTGGCCAAGGAGCCTTCAGGGGATTCTCTGGAGGGAGACATATGCGTTTGTGAAGTTTGTGAAGAATGTAGGTGTTGGAATATGGGAGGGACTCGAGGCCATGGTTGAATTTGTAGGCAAGGAGTGAAAGTGTGTCCTTGATGGCTGAGGTTGGCATGTAGAGATAGGCTCTGTGTGTAACAATGGTTTCTTCTGACAGCAGGCATTGGAGGGAGGACAAGCAGGCGGGAGTCAGAGTAAGCACGGAGCATTCCCCGCAGTGTGTCCCTGTGCTACCGACAGGAAGGACCGAGGAAGATCTTCAGAGGGAGACCAATGATAAGTTCCTTCTGTGTCTCTCATGGATGAGTCATCAGGCTGGTATCCAACAAATAAACGTTAGAGAAGAAGGTGAAGCTCTGCCAGGAGTGAGAAAACATGAAGAGTAACTAATATGAGATTAGGACTAGGAAAGTTACAATAAGAGGAGGCCTGATTACCACACTGCAAGTGAGAATTATAGTGTCTCCCTCCGAGATTACAATCCTCTTTAAGCTCTCCCTCTAGACAGATGTCAAAC
This sequence comes from Crenichthys baileyi, assembly GCA_036173005.1. Classification (NCBI taxonomy): domain Eukaryota; kingdom Metazoa; phylum Chordata; class Actinopteri; order Cyprinodontiformes; family Goodeidae; genus Crenichthys; species Crenichthys baileyi. The sequence continues at coordinate 28,170 of JAHHUM010001590.1, read as the reverse complement.
AACTGTCAAACAGTCTGCCTGCCTGAAGCCACCGTGTGGATAAAAAGGTAGGTACACACATGCAGAAGCAGAGCCTCACGGATACACCACCACATACAAAGGACCTGGGAAAAATTTTAAGCCTCAACCTTGTTGCAGCTGTTCTGTTTTTCCATCCCATTGTATTACGTCTGGTTCATTCTGACTGGGATCAAGTAATTTTATAAGATAGAGCTGAGTATTTTTATGAACTTATACAGAGGAAGTCTGGGCATATTGTTTAATTTTTCAATAAATTCTCAGGGTTAATTCAGAATGGATCTTTTTAAAAACTTAGTTACCATATTACCAAAATTATTATATTCTGTCCCATTTCACAGTTTGTGCTCTCCCAGTTTTATGCAAATTCAGGACGTGTCTCCATCACTCAGCTACAAAAACCTCCTCACCGACCATGTTCCGTCTAGCTCTGCTGCAGTTGCTGATGGCAGCAGGATGTGGGTCTCTTGGTTTGTTAATCCACCTCATGTTAATTTGCAGACAAATTCATTTTACAAAAACATTTTTCTTTTTTCAACAGGTGTAAAGTGTGAACAGTTGACACAGCCAGCCTTTGTACCATTGCAGCCAGGCCAGCAGCTCGCTATCGACTGTCAGGTCTCTTATTCTGTTGGTAGTTCTCACGCTCGCTGTATCAGGCAGCCATTAGGAAAAGGACTGGAGTGGATCGGAGGGGCTCGTATTGGATATGACACCTACTAGAAAGGTTCTCTAAAGAGCAAGTTCAGTTTTAGCTTAGAGTCTTCAAGCAACACAGAGACTCTACAGGGAAAAAATATAAGCCTGAGGATACTGCTGTGTACTATTGTGCAAGGCAGTCACGTTGATATAAAACATCAGTGCAGCTGTCCAAAAACCTTTCAGGGCATGAGCACGTGTATCATAAAGCCTGCAGATGAGGAACTCTCATTACACCTATGATTTTAAGACCTGCTGATGCTTAATGTTCAAATGAAACCTTCTAAATATTCAATTCAATTCAATTCAGTTTATTTATATAGCGCAAATTCACAACACATGTCGTCTCAAGGCACTTCACAAAAGTCATACATTCCAATTAATCTTAATCATTGAACAGTGCAGTCAGATTCTGTTATTTATTCAAATTGGATAAAACGTTTTTCTATCTAAGGAAACCCAGCAGATTGCATCTAGTCAGTGACTTGCAGGATTCCCTCCTCCCGGGTGAGCATGTAGAGACAGTGGACAGTCACTGGTGTTGACTTTGCAGCAATCCCTCATACTGAGCATGCATGTAGCGACAGTGGAGAGGAAAAACTCCCTTTTAACAGGAAGAAACCTAAACTAAATATGCACAGAAAAGTTAGGAAAATGTAACAAATGGTTGTTCTATAACTGGAGATCACCGAAATGCAAATTACTAAGTGAAGGTAAAATCAGAACAGCATTTGCAGTAGAAAAAAATATATATATCTCAAACACAAAAGGGCACCATAAAAAGGCCAGTATGGATTCTACCAAACAAGGCAGCTTAATTTTATTTATTATTGTTAACCGAGGATTTATTTTAATTTATTTTATCATATGATACTATATATGATGCCAATAAATAAAAGGTGAAATGTACTTTGAAGAAAAAAAAACCCTGAATAATTTAACGCCAAGTGATGCAAAATATGAGTTTATGAAATTCTAAATACAGAGTGGTATACCAGTCAGACCAGTGTTTCTCTGTGTGACATAGATGTAGCTGCAGGAACGAGATAAAAAAATCATTTGCTTAATGCAAATGTTGTGCAATTATTATTATTTGATTATTAATATTTATTTACAATTATTATGAAAAATCATAATTCACAATGCATAATTTCTAACTTAAATTATTCACATCAAATAGATATTAGAACAATGCGGAATTGTGATTATTGGGCTACTGGCACTTAATAATTACAAATAATTAATTAATTGTCATTAATAGTTATTAGCCAAAATCATGCTAAATGTAATTGCATTATCAAACCATTAACCCAAAAGTGATGTGCACACTAACTGTCACAGTGTGTGTTTTTGGTTTGGTATCGGTTTACGTTTAGTCAGGTGTTTTCTGTTACTAGTGTGACTTATTTCTTTAATCCTTGTTTCTGGTACCTTATTTGTTAGTTGTTCTAGGTTCTGTTCTATTAATTTTATTCTCAGGTCTGTGTTATGGTTTCCTTGGGTTTATTTACAGTTTGTCTTGTCTGGCTCTTCATGTTCTCGTCCTTCCCTAATAAGGTTCACCTGCCACTCTGTATCCCTGCACGCCTGATCCACACCTGTGTCTGTTTTCCCTGATTACCTGCCCAATTGTTTCCTGTCCACCTTCATCTGTATTTAAGTTCGTCTTTGTCCTTTGTTCCATGCGGTGTCGTTAGTCTTATTTAGTCTGTTTTGTCTTACTTCATTGAAGTTGTTCTGCGATCCAGAAACCAGGACTTTATTCATGAACTTACCTGGATCTCCTGTAAGCCTGCACCGACACTTGTAAGTTGGCTCACCTTCGTTAAAAGAGTGATCATCTCACCAGTTGTCTCTGCTCGTCCTGCACCTCTGGTCCACCACCAAATTGAAAAATGACAGTAACCTGATTTAAGAGAAATTCACTTTAATATAAAATAAACACAAACACCTCTTTATTGCCCTTCAATGGACTGGTGACCTGTTCAGGGTGTACCCTGCCTCTCGCCAATAGACTGCTGGAGATAGGCACCAGCTTCCCCGTGACCCACTATGGAAGAAGTGGTTGAAAATTACTGACTGACTGACCTTCTCTTTATCTACCTGAAAATGTATTGTAAAAAGTAAATCACTCTTAAAATCAAACTATTCAGACCCAACAAACGTTTCATCTAATTGGAACACTCAATAAACTACTAAAAGGATAAATTAATAATCAAGAGTAAAGTGCAAAAATTGATCAATTGATCGGAATAATCAAAGCTCTGGGTTGATTTGAAAAATGGAAAGCCACACTGATGTTGTGCAATCAGGATGCTTATATTATTTATATTTAATTAAATAACCATTCGACATTCCACATATGGACTGAATTCACAACAACTTCACCTTAAAATATTAAAATTTATTAACAGAAACAATTTAACTCCAAATCAAACATATTTCAATCAACTCTTGAACACTTCTACTAAAACTACCAAGCAAAATTAAAGAATAAAAAAAAGAAAAAGTAATGATATACAAACGAAGGAACAAGAAAACCAATCAAAATGATTAAAAACGCCGACCAATAATGCAGTATTACCATTCAGTGTTATCTATGCTTGAGAACAAAAATTTATCTTGAGGAATTTCGAATGAGAACAAATCTGTTTTAGAACTTAGTTCTGTGCACAATGTATGCATTTAAAAGTGCAGTTTTCTTTCCAGCATCTATTTTTGCACAGTTTAGAGTCCAAGTTCTATCCATGTTTTGATCCGTGGCTGGGGGCACAACAATGAGCAGCTCTAAGAATTTATATTGTAGGTGAGGGTGATTAACAGTTAAACTTTCCAAACCACAGTGAAATCCAACATTCCACAAAACTTTGCATATGTGTGTTCATTATGGGCATACAGTTCAAACCACACTTAATAAAAACTGTGACAATCCTGGATCGTCCTACTTCACGCGTCCATGAACGGTCAGAAACGGTCAGCCTCTCCTTCAGCAAGATGTGGAAAAATATGATTAACCGCAGCCAGTCGACTAAAAAAAACAAGGAAGTAGCGTCTTCTATTTGTAAAATCCTGAGTCGAATTTTCGCACGCCTGGATTGCGAACTGCTGTTATCCAGGTCTTCGATCGGAAAAGGAAATCTGCTGATTGCTTCTGCAACTAGATCTCAAGCTTTGATCAAGCTCTTCTTCGAAGGTGCTGGAGGAGTATAAATACCTCAGTGTTCACCTGGACAACAGACTGGAGTAGAGATGCAACTGTGAAGCTGTTCTCAAGAAGGGACAGAGCAGACTGTACTTCTTGAGGAAGCTAAGGTCCTTTGGTGTTTTCAGCAAGATGCTGCATATCTTCTATAAGTCTGGGTGTAAGGAGAGTGTGATCTCTTCTGCCATCATCTGCTCGGGTAGCAGCATCAGAGCCAGGGACTTGAAAATGCTCCACACGCTAATAAAGAAGACTGGCTCTGTTCTGCGGACTCCTCTGGAACCACTAGAGATCATTGTGCGAAGAATGATTCTTCATAAAATGAAGAACATTCTGGAGAACCCTGAGCATTCTCTTCATGAGACTGTCGTACAACAACAGAGTGTCTTCAGTTAGAGGCTTTTTCAGATCTGCTGTAAGACAGAGCGCTACAGGAGATCCTTCCTGCCCACAGCCATCAGCATCTACAACGGTTTTTGAAGAAATCTGTATAATATGACCTTAACAACAATTAATTTCCCTTTGAGATTTATAAAGTATTTTTGTATTGAATTGAAATCGTAGCACTGCTCAGCTCAGTACAAGGTAACCTGCTGTTGGGGTCTGACTTTGATCAGCACAAACATCCTTCTTGTTCTACTTCTTGACACCATCTAAAATAAACAGTTTGTTAACAGCCTAGTTCCCAGTAGTATTCCCATTACATCACTCACTGCCTCTCCAACCACACTCACTTTTTACAGCTAAAATTTGAAACAATTCTCCAGATTTTTCCAGCCCTGCAATCCTGCATATTCTCATGCTCACATCGGCTTGAATTGCTGCCACCTCCTGTTGTCTCCCAAAAATCTGATCCTAATATTACTTTATCTGCCTTTCTGACAATAAATACTTAATTTCTAAACTTGCAGAGATCTGAATTGTTTCATCCATTGTTATCCGTTGTCATTTACATCACGCAATCTCCAAATGTCTTGCTCAGAGTTAGGGCCTGCTTTGTAGCATTGGATTTTATTATTTCAAACATACTGAACTACACATACTTTTGTAATGCACACCATAATAAAAATGGTCAATAATAGGTTTGTTGAAAAAGAAGTAACAAAAAAAGCAAAAGCAGATAGATAAAATCTAAATCTTTCTGTGACACAAAAAGACATTTACCTATTTGAATTATGTTAATATGTGTGCTATTATATGTAGGCTATTCATGAAAACAAATATTTAAAACTATCACTTTTTTGTGTCTGTTGGTATGATGTATGGTATCATTATCTGAGTAAAATATGGAAATATGGATTAGTGAGCAGAAGACCCAGAAAACTAAGAAAAACTGTTTTTTTTATCTAGTTCTCATGTTGAAATGGCAAGCTTTACTCTTTCGTGAGCTGATAAAGAATAATATTTAAGAACGTAAATCCAGCAACAGTTGTTGTTTTGTTGAATTGTTATTTCAACCTGGAAAGACTCACAAAGAGAAGACAGGGATGCAATTAGAAAAGTTTATTAGATAATGTTTATTTCTTTGCCGATCAGACCCCAGTGGAAGACGTGAATGCTGAGAATGACATGCGCTTGAATGAACATCTTAGGGTTAGATTTAGAGATGTCCCCCCTGGGATCCGATCCCGGGGGGGTCGAGGCCTGAGGAGATTTGGAAAGAGTTTGGAAGCCAAATGGTGGAGATGGGGTGGAGGTGGGTCAAAGTTCAGCTGCAGAACGGAGGGTTCCATGGATGAAGATCTTTTAAAGCTGAGCCTTGAAGGATGATTGGCCGAGGAGAAATGCAGACTTGACCCTGATTGGTGGAGCAGAGCTGCATGGAGGAGTAATTAGACGAAGCTAGAGGTGATGGTGAGTCTTCCATGTTGACTTTTCATTTAAACTCCATTTTCTCTTATCCTCTGAATGTGGTTTAGGTTTTTGTACAAGGGGTTGTCACTGTGATGGACTGGAGGGCACAGAGATTTACACCAACACAAAAACCCTGAGAGTAATCCACTTAAATGCAGAGAAAAAAAAACAATAAATCCCCAATTTATTTTTGGAATATGAACTAAGAGCTCTGTTTAATAGTTTTACCTAACTAATGTATCTATAACAGGCAGTTAAGCTGATATTTACTGTCAAACAGTACAGATATTGAATCTAACCTCATCATCTTTTTTGCATGTAGATCAAAATCAACTCCAAGTATTTTTGAAAACTTTCAAACAGCACATGCAAGCTTATCAGAATTTACATGGGGAATTGGAATTTTTCTAACTTTATAAGTTGTTTTATTATTTTTCTTGTGGTTCATGTTTTTGTCGAAGGAGACGGTTAAGTTGTAGCACTGTGATGCTTTTGATTTCTGGGGTAAAGGAACCACAGTTACTGTTAATCCAGGTAAGATCATTTAAGAATACCATATGTTCTACTTTTTGATGTTGGTGGGGTATTTGGTTATGTTTTTATTTGGCCTTGCTTAATATTTTGCTGATAATGGAAAAAGAAAAATAGCATGGTCTTTTTATTTTAGCTTGCTGCTAGAGTAGTACATAAAATACTTTTGCGCTTATGTTAAATGTACACTGTGTCATTTGTTTTTTTAATAATATAAATATACATTGTTCTTAAAACCAACAAATGTATCTGTAAATGAAAGTCTGCAGAAAATGTACAGTTATATTGTTGTAGAGGCCTTTGATGATGGAATCGTTTGTGTTACAAATTAAATAAACATCAACACAAACTTTAATGATTTGACATGAATTCGGAGCGGCTTTAGTAACAATCATAATTGACGTTTATTTAGTAACTACCTGTACTGGAGATAAAAATGTTTTGTTTTTTTAATAACTGTTGAACAAACACTAAACTTGTGACATGTAGACTAACAATCAGCAGGGAACATCATGGTGGAGTTTGCCATTTGGTGTTTTCTTTTAAAAGCTGGTTGAAGCTGAATGTTCTACCTTTTGTCTATTTCTTCGTATTCCGTTACACCTAATTTATGTTTTTCTTTCAAAGGATTTCAGTTTTAGATGACATAAAAAAAGTTTTCGTCCACAAATTTATGAGTGTTTGATATTCATTTTCTCTTTGAAAAAAAAGCTGCATGTCTCTCTGGGCGTCATAAAGAAACCAGATATTCATTTTGAGTTACAAATTATTTACAAAGAAATATTTTGCTCTTTCAACAGATGTGAAGTGTGAACAGCTAAAACAGCCATCCTTCTTAACTCTGCAGCCAGGTGACCTTCTGACCCTAAACTGTCAGGTCTCTTATTCTCTGAACAGCTGGCGAACACACTGGATCAGACAGCCTGTGGGTAAAGGACTGGAGTGGGTTTGTAGTGCACACATTGGATATGCCACACTCTACAAAGAGTCACTGAAGAACAAGTTTAGGATCGACTTGGAGCCATCCAGTAAAACAGTGACTCTAACTGGACAGAATATGCAGCCTGAAGACACAGCTGTATATTACTGTGCTATAGAGCCACACACAGTGACACAAACAATCAGCAGACCTGAACATAAACTCATCACTGCCTGAAAATTGTTTTTTTTAAGTTTTTTTAATCTAAAAATGCAAAATAATTTACTGATAAATGTTTTCATCTTTTTTACTGTCTTCTGTATGTCATATGGTAATTTTTTAAAAATTTCTATCCATCAAAAGGACCTCAAAAGAAATAAATACCTGCTCTTGCTTGTTGAAAACTCATGTTCATTAAAAGGCATAGTACAGCCTTTTTAAAGAGACACAATCAGAATCTACACTTCCATACATGAAATGGATGGAAGTGTATGGAAATTCTGTGGATGGAAATTCACTTACAAAGCAACCTATTTTAGTCTACTTTTCTGTTTGCTGAACTGGTTTCCTTTGTAAGATAAGCAACCCTAAACCTTCTATATAAGCCTAACTAATACCAGTTTACTGTACCAGATCATACCCTGCTTTAAAGAGATGAAAAAGCCTGGACCAAGGTAGATTATATTTTCTAGTGCAATCTACTGTTTCTATATTCATACTCTAAATCTGTACCTGAATTTGTTTGAAGTTAAGTTTATTAAAGCAATAACTAATCCACCAAAGCTTCAAACATCCACCAGGTTGACTGTAAATTAAAGTCTAAAATTCTTGTGCGCCAATTCACAACACATGTTGTCTCAAGGCACTTCACAAAAGTCAGGTACATACATTCCATTATCCTAACTAATCATTGAACAGTGCAGTCAGATTCAGTTATTTATTCAAATTGGATAAAAAGTTTTTCTGTCTAAGGAAACCCAGCAGATTGCATCCAGTCAGTGACTTGCAGCATTCACTCCTCCTGGATGAGCATGTAGAGACAGTGGACAGTCACTGGCGTTGACTTTGCAGCAATCCCTCATACTGAGCATGCATGTAGCGACAGTGGAGAGGAAAAACTCCCTTTTAACAGGAAGAAACCTCCAGCAGAACCAGGCTCAGTGTGAGCGGCCATCTGCCACGACCGACTGGGGGTTAGAGAGAACAGAGCAGAGACACAAAGAGAACAAAGAAGCACTGATCCAGGAGTACTTTCTATGGGAAAAAAAAGTAAATGTTAATGGATGTAGCTCCTTTAGTCGTTTCACCTAGAAAGAAAGAACAGATAAACTCTGAGCCAGTTTTCAAGGTTAGAGTCTGAAAGAGAGCACATAGAGTTAGTTACAGTAAAAGCTCAGTCAATCGCCATGTCTAGGAGAGAGAAAGGGTTAAACACTGAAAGACAGGGCCATGTGGATCATCGGTAGAGGGTGAGCATTAAGTTGTTGCCAGCAGAAGCTTGGACGATGCCCCCCTCTCCAGAAAGGTGTCACAGGTAGACACAGAGTCAGGCCAGGTGTAGCTTCTAGGAAAGAAAAGAGAGAGAACAAAGTTAAAAGCTGAAATAACAGCAAATAATGCAAAATTAGAGAGTAGTGTGAGAATGTACCCAAGGGGAGACGTGAAAGTGGTCAATAAAATATCTAAGTCCTCCAGCAGCCTTACGCCCTATAGCAAGCATAACTACACAGATAGCTTAGTGGGATAACCTGAGGCCACTATAACTATACTTTGATCCAAAAGAAAAGTTTTAAGCCTAGCCTAAAAAGGACAGGGTGTCTGCCTCACGGACTAAAACTGGGAGCTGGTCCCACAGGAGAGGAAGCTTGACAACTGAAGGATCTGTCTCCCATTGTGCTTCTAGAGACTTGGAACCAGCCAGTAAACCTGCAGTCTGAGAAAGAAGTGCTCTGTTAGGAACATATGGAAACAATAGATCTCTGATGTATGATGGAGCTAGATCTTTTAAGTGCTTTATATGTGAGGAGGAGTTTTTAAATTCTATTCGGATTTAACAGGGAGCCAATGAAGGGAAGAAAAAATTATGAGAAATCAGGGGACTAGTTTTTTCAGCATCACTCCTGGATGGGTTTTTTCAAAATTTAGCAATGTTCCGGAGGGAAAAGAAGGAATTTCCTTTTTTGAAACCTTTTTAATATGGGTTTTAAAATTTCCCTGGTCTAAAAAATAACACCAAGGTTTTTTATTTTATTACCGGAGGTCAATTTAATGCCATCCAGATTAAGCGATTGACCAAGCAGTTTCTTTTTCAAAGACTCCGGTCCAAAGTAGACAACTTCCGTCTTGTCTGAATTTAGAAGCAGAAAATTTTGATTCATCCAAGTTTTTATGTCTTCAAGATATGCTTGTAGTCTATCTAACTGGTTGGGCTCATTAGGATTTATGGATAAGTAAAGTTGAGTATCATCAGCGTACTCGTACTCGTCGTCTTCCGCTTATCCGGGACCGGGTCGCGGGAGCAGCAGACTCAGCGGAGGCGCCCAGACGTCCCTCTCCCCAGACACCTCCTCCATCTCCTCCGGGGGGAGCCCAAGGCGTTCCCAGGCCAGCTGAGAGACATAGCCCCTCCAGCGTGTCCCGGGCCGTCCCCTGGGCCTCCTCCCGGTGGGACGTGCCTGGAACACCTACCGAGGAAGGCGTCTAGGAGGCATCCGATATAGGTGCCCGAGCCACCTCAACTGGCTCCTCTCGATGTGGAGGAGCAGCGGCTCCACTCCGAGGCCCTCCCGGATGGCCGAGCTCCTCACCCTATCTCTAAGGGGGTGCCCGGCAACTCTACGGAGGAAGCTCACTTCAGCCGCTTGTATCCGGGATCTCGTCCTTTCGGTCATGACCCAAAGTTCATGGCCATATGTGAGGGTAGGAACGTAGACCAACCGGTATATCGAGAGCTTCGCTTTTTGGCTCAGCTCTCTTCACACAACGGCAAGCCACCCTTTTCCGGTCGAGAACCATGGCCTCGGACTTGGAGGAGCTGATCTTCATCCCAGCCGCTTCACACTCAGCTGCGGAAACCACACTGCTCCTCCTGAAGCCGAAGTTCGTCTATCAGCCGGACTCTCCTCTCCAATACCCTGGCGTAGGCCTTACCAGGGAGGCTGAGAAGTGTGATCCCCCTGTAGTTGCAACACACGCTCCGGTCACCCTTCTTATGAAGGGAGACCACCACCCCAGTCTGCCAGTCCAAAGGCACTGTCCCTGACCGTCACACAATGTTAAAGACGCGTGTCAACCATGACAGCCCTATAACATCCAGAGACTTGAGGTACTCAGGGCGGATCTCATCCACCCCTGAAGCCTTGCCACCGCAGAGCTTTTTAACCACCTCGGTGACTTCAGCCTGGGTGATGAAAGTGTCTGACCCCAAGTCCTGGCCTCTGTTTCCACCAGGGAATGCATGATTGCAGGATTGAGGAGATCCTCGAAGTACTCCTTTCAGCAGCCTCCCATCCCCACTATAAACAGTGTTGGCGAAGCACCGCTTCCCCCTCCCGAGGCGCCGGATGGTTTGCCAGAATTGCTTCGAGGCCAACTGGTAGTCCTTCTCCATGGCCTCACCGAACTCCTCCCAGGCCCGGGTTTTTGCCTCTGCCACAGCCCGGGCCGCGGCACGTTTGGCCTCACGGTACCCATCAGCCACCTCAGGAGTCCCACAAGCCAACCACATCAGCGTAACAGTGAAAATGTATCCTATACAGCCTGATAATGTTACCTTTTGGAACGATATATATAGTGAAGAGAATTGGCCGAAGTACTGAACCCTGTGGTACTCCACAATTAACCCAGGAGTTTAAAGATTATTTATCATTTAAATGAACATACTGGAATCTGTCAGACAAATAAGATTTAAACCAGCCTAGTGCTGTTCCCCTGATCCTTACAGCATGTTCCACCCTTTCTAAGAGAATATTGTGATCGACTGTATCAAATGCAGCACTGAGATCTAACAGGGCAAGTACAGACACAAGTCTATTATCTGAGGCTAGGAGAATATCATTAGTGACTTTGAGCAGAGCTGTTTCAGTGCTATGGTGAGCTCTGAAACATGACAGAAACACTTCAAACAGGTTATTGCTGTGTAAATGCTCACACATTTGATTAGCAACTATTTTCACAAGAATATTAGATAATAACAGAAGATTGGATAAGGTCTGTAATTTTTCAAGTCATCTCGATCAAGGGAAGGGTTTTTTCAGTAAAGGTTTAATTACAGCTACCTTAAAAGCTTGTGGTACATATCCATTCACCAAGGATAGATTAATCATATCTAAAATGGGGCTGACAATTAGAGGGAACACTTCCTTAAATAATTTGGTTGGGATTGGGTCTAACATACGAGTTGAAGGTTTAGATGAAGCTAGTATTTTTGATAACTCAGGAAGCTCCACAGGATCAAAACAGTCCAAACACAGATCAGGTTCTACAGTTACTTCAAATGCTCACTTGCTGAAGATGAAGTAATTATCTTCGGGAGTATGTGGAAGATTTTATTTTTAATAGAATCAATTTTATTTAAGAAGAATCCCATAAAGTCATGACTGCTGAGAGCTAATAGAATAAATGACTCAACAGAGCTATGACTCTGTGTACCTTTAGCAACTGTACTAATGAGAAACCTAGGTTTATTCTTGTTCTCTTCTATTAATGATGAGAAATATTATGGTTCTAGCTTGTCGAAGTGTCTTTTTATATAACAGAAGGCTATTTTTCGAGATTAAGTAGGAATCCTCTAGGTGTGTAGAGCACCATTTTCTCTCCAATTTTCTAATATTCTGCTTTAAAGTACGCAGCTCTGAATTAAACCAAGGAGCCAGTATTTTTACCTTCTTTTTTAAGGGGGCTGCATTGTCTAATGCACCACACAATGGCGACGTAACACTATGAACAAGAGAATCAATTTGTGAAGGGGAAGAAACAAGATTATTGCCCTCCACTGTGTTTTTCTGTGATAATGAGGAAATTAAAAGTGGAACAAATTTTTTAAAGGTTTTTACAGCATTGTCTGCTAATGATCTACTATAATGAAATTTTCTTTCAGGTGTGGAGTACTCGGTTAAATTGAACTCAAAGGTTATTAAAAAATGGTCAGACAGGACAGGGTTATAAGAAAATATTGTTATTTCTTTACACTTAATGCCATATGTCAGCACAAGGTCCAGAGAATGAAGACAAAGGTGGATAGGTTTGCTAATGTTTTGAGCAAAGCCAACTGAGTCTAAGATAGCATTAAAGGCTATATTTAGACTATCACTTTCAGTGTCAACATGAATGTTAAAATCCCCCACTATAATAACCTTATCTGTATTTAACACTACATCCGATAAAAGGTCTGAAAACTGGTCTAAAAATTGAGAGTAAGGGCCTGGTGGACAGTACAAAACAACAAACAGAAGTGGTTTTAGTGCTTTGGAATTTGGATGAGGAAAACTAAGGATTAAATATTCAAAAGAGTTGTAGCTATTAATAGGTCTGGGACTAATCAATAAATCGGACTCAAAGATGGTTGCTACTCCTTCTCGCCCAGTGTTTCGAGGTATATGAAAATTTAAATAATTAGTAGGAGTTCATCTTATGTTCAGTAAGTCACATTTAATTGTTTTATTTTTCATGTCAGTCTGAGTTCTGTTTATTTTTATGATATTTTCATAATTTCCTCCTTTTAGATTATTTTTTTATCTATTCAATTATGTTTTGGACACTCGGGTGAAGAGAGGGGCTGAGCTGTCCACTGATCACCACCTGATGGTGAGTTGGATCCTCTGGAAGAGGAGAAAGCCGGACAGACATGGCAGGCCCAAGCGCATAGTGAGGGTCTGGTCGGAATGTCTGGCAGAGCCCTCGGCAAGGGATGTATTCAACTCCCACCTCTTTGACCAGATTCCGGGGGATGTTGGAGACATAGAGTCCGAGTGGACCATGTTCTCCACATCTATTGTCGACGCTGCTGCCATAAGGGCTGCGGTGCCTGTCGCATCAAGTTTCTGGATGTTGCAGAGCCGTCATGGTTGACACACGAGAGAGCGCTGAGATTTACCAGTCGGTCTACGTTCTTACCCTCACCTATGGCCATGAACTTTGGGTCATGACCGAAAGAATGAGATCCCGGATACAAGCGGCTGAAATGAGCACTCCCTTAGAAATAGGGTGAGGAGCTCAGCCATCCGGGAGGAGCTCGGAGTAGAGCCGCTGCTCCTCCACATCGAGAAGAGCCAGTTGAGGTGGCTCGGGCATCTATATCGGATGCCTCCTGAACGCCTTCCTTCGGAGGTGTTCCAGGCACGTCCCAGCGGGAGGAGGCCCAGGGGATGGCCCAGGACACGCTGGTGGGACAATGTCTCTCGGCTGGCCTGGGAACGCCTTGGGCTCCCCCCGGAAGAACTGGAGGAGGTGTCTGGGGAGAGGGACGTCTGGGTGTCTCAGCTGAGTCTGCTGCCCCTGCGACCCGGTCCCGGATAAAGAGGGAGACGACGAGTACAAGTACTATTCAATTTTGGCCGTGGGCGAGACACTGTCTTAATAGGTTAATGGTTGGGTAGCAGTACAGAAGCTGCAGAGAGGAGTGTTAAACTACGACCCTACTTCCTGTTCTGAACCCTGGGTTGTCAGAGTTTTGAGGAACTAATAAATTTGGCCAGATTCCTAGAAAGAAGAGCTGTTCCATCCAAAGTGGGGGGATGCTGTCTCTTCGGATCAGACCAGGTTTTCCCCAAAATGTACCCCACATTTTGGGGTACATTTTGTGGACTGTTTTGTGGACACCACCTAGACAGCCAGCGGTTGAATGACAGCATGCAGCTAAACATGTCATCACTGGTCAGATCAGGGAGGGGACCAGAGATAATTACGGAGTCTGACATTGTTTTGGCAAACTTACACACCGAAACAACACTAACTTTGGTGACCTCCGATTTATGTAACCGGGTGTCATTACCGCCAGCATGAATAACTATCTTACTGTTTTTGCGCTTATCCTTAGCCAGCAGTTTCAGGTAGGATTTGATTTTGCCCGTTCTGGCCCCTGGCAGACATTTGACTATGGCCGCTGGTGTCTCTAGTGCCACATTTCTGACAATGGAGCTGCCAATTACCAGAGTTGGTGCCTCAGCGGGTGTGTCGCTGAGCAGGGAAAATCTGTTAGAAACACAGACGGGTTGGTGGTGACCTGTGGGCTGGGATTTAGGACTATGCTTTCTACATATTGTCACCCAGCCGGCCTGAGGCCCCAGCTGCACGGTCTCTGCTGAAGGACTGCTACAGGGACTTACCCTTGGTGGCTCCGCGCTGGCTAAGGGGCCTCAGCTATCTGCTGGTCTTTTAACAACGCGAAGCCAGGCCTCCAATTCCGACACCCTCGCCTTCAACGCTACAAAAATGCTACATTTATTACATGTACCATTATCACTAAAGGAGGCAGAGGAGTAACTGAACATCTGACACAGAGAGCAGGAGAGACGAGGAGACTCAGAGAGAGAAACAGTTGAATGGGTAGCCATGGTGGAGCTAAAGCTAACTCTAAGCTAGCGACCCCCTAACCACTACTAGAAAAATCGTGTAAGACATGGAGGGTCGCCAAACGTTAAATGCAACAACAGAAAGTATGTGCTTATGTATTAGAACAAGTCAGAGATATCACAGTAGAGAAAACCCAGATCAAAGGAGAGAGCCTTCACACACCAAACAATCCACCGAGTGCAACACTGAATACAGGAAGTGACGAATACGCCTTACCACGCCTTCATCACTGCTGAGAGCTGATGGAATGGATGGCGCAACCATTATTAGGCGCAACCATATTACATTTGTTATTTAAGGATGTTCACGATTATTTTCTTTTTTTAGTTTCCAAATATGTCAATGAGCCTCTAACAGTGGTCTCCGTGAGTTTAACACCAGATATTTCAAAATAATTCTAAGTTTGAGTAAAACTAAACATAAGATTCATTGTAAAATATTCTATTTTAAAGAGAAAACCTGTGAGAGCAGAACTTTGCTATTCAGACAGGATATGAATATAGTTAATTATTCAACATCATGCAAATGAAGATTTGTAAGGAAGTGACATGTCAGCTGCTTGTTATATCTTCCATCAGCTCAGTTTAAACATCAATCATGTTCCTTTTAGCTCTAATATTTCTTCTGACCGCTGGATCCTGAGAGGAGCTGTCTTTGGATTCAATCTAATAAACACATCAGTCACTCATTTTTCAGATGAATGATGGTGTTAATGTTAATGTCCACAGGTGTGTTCTGCACTGACTTCATCCAGCCAGATTCAAAAGTTGTGGAGCCTGGACAGTCTTTGAGCATCACCTGTCGGCTTCCTGGTTACTCTCTGTATGATGGGTATGGAACAGATTGGATCAGACAGCAGGATGGAAAAACAATGGAATGGATATTTGATCAGTGGGGAGGGTGCACTGGTATATTTTACCAAAATAATGCTTTTAAGAACATATTCAGCTTCAGCAGAGACATGTTTGCAGGAGCAGTGACAATACCAGGACAGAATTTGCAGCCTGAGGACACAGCTGTTTATTACTGTGTGAGACGCCACACAGTGATGCAAAGCACACAGACCTGAACAAAAAGTCAAAAACCAGAAGGGCCAATTAAATGCTTTGTGATTCTGTGTAATATCATGTACCTGTGATAATGAGTGGTTAGTACTGTGTGAAAGTGGACAGAGCAGTCAAAGAAGACGTTATAGGCCTGCTTTGACTGCAAAGATTGGAGTGTCTTTGAACCATCAACCACTGATCTGAATGAGCTTGCTGAAGCTGTGACTTCTTAGTACACACAAGCACCAATTAAAACCAATTAAAACAACTCTTTGATCTCAAAGTTCAATGAGTTTTGTATTGTGCATTTGTCATATGCAGTCAGTGAGGCACCGGCACTCCATGTGTTGAACAGGAGACGTTTGCTGCTGAAATTGGAGGGAGCAGGTTACATGACTGGGCTCCACAGCACAGAACACACATCTGAGAACTTTACTTTGTTTTCAAGAGGCATGGCTTGGTAATGTCAATCAAGCTGAGCTCAGGTGGCATGGACCGCAAGCTTACCTGTGATGACTTTAGCAAGACTGCCTCAGTGCCATGTTTAGCAATGCCCAAACGAAACTTCTTTGCCAATTTTTGATCTCCCTTTTATGACCTTGCTTATGCCCTCTGGATTTTGTTGATCTGGTTCACCTCTGACAGACTCTACATTTATCTTTACTTTGTGGACACGGACCCTGGACATGCATTTCAACCTTCGCCCTCAGCTCACCCTAATATCACCTCACTACCTGCCCCTGTGTTTTTGACCCTTGCCTGCCCTTTTGCCACATCTTCACCCTTGAGACAGGATTTTTCATTACACAAGGAGTGCAGAGAAACCTTCCTGAAACTTTCCAGTGAGAACTCTGAGGCAGAGCTGCTGATTCCTTATCTAAGAATTGCTCCTGAATGTTTGTGTAACCTGTATGTGGTTCGCACGAGTTCCAGACTTTAATAAATCTTTTAAAATAGGTTCTGTGCTAAGTTGAATTATCGAGTCCCCTTAACCAAACTTTACAGTTTAATGAAACTTCAGGTACAGCTAGAAGGGATTATAATTTCATAGAATTTGTTTAAAATATTGAAATATGATTTTAATTGATTAAATTATGCAAAGTTATGCAAATTTATCTTATTGGTATGGAAGTGGCATACTTCTCTGTTATAAGAAGGTTCTCTGCAAGTTTATTAGAAGGTCCCTCCGCTTCTTGTCTTCAGCCATGTTCTCTGCAGCGCTGATACTTGTATTGACAGCTGGATCCTGTGAGGAGCTTTTTATGATGTCCTACTAACAAAATAATATACCCTGGATGTTTAAATGAATGATGTCATTATTTTCTGTTTCCACAGGTGTTCACTGCATTGATCTTATCCAACCAGACTCAAGCGTTGTGCAGCCTGGACAGTCTTTGACCATTGCCTGCCGGGTTTCTGGTTCTGTCTTGTAGGATAGCAGCTATGCAACAGGTTGGATCAGACAGTGTGAAGGAGAATCAATGGATTGGATTTTTCATCAGTGGGGAAGACAAGGCTACACATTTTTCTCAAAATCAAGCTCTGAAAAACAAGTTCAGCTACAGCAGAGACATTTCAGCTGGAACTATGACAATAACAGGCCAGAATCTTCAGCTTTAAGACACAGCTCTTTACTACTGTGTGAGATGCCACACATTGATGCAAACCATGGACAGACCTTTACAAAAATTCAACATCAAGAACAACCAAAGTTGGAATTTATCAAGTGATCTATTAAAGTATTATTGCATAATAAAACATGTTCTGAAACCAGAATAGCAGTGGGTTTCAGCATGCAATATATGCAATTTTGTATTAAATTGAATTTTTATTGCAGGTTTCCTTCAGCACAGTGTATTTTTTTATGAAAATATAGAATAATTAGATTTTTGTTCAAACTTTGAGAATATAATTTACTTTTCAGATTTCAGATAGCAATCACTACATGATGTAAGGATGATATCTGGTGAAAATCTCTTTTCTGGAAGACCCCACTACTTGCAGTCCATCATTCAGGCTGTTTTCTGGCAAAATTAAAATAATCTGAAGAATGCAGGCGGTGTTTATTTGGGCACGCACAGCAATGTTACACACTAGTGATCAAAATTTTTATGGATTTTGCTCAGTTAATAGTATAACATAGTACATGACATTAATAGTATAATTTATTTTTGAAAAATTCAAATAAAGTTTTAATGTTAAAAAAAAATTGTATGTCTACAAGTTGTGTTCTTTAAATAATTATATATTTTGTGATGGTTTCATATGGATGTTGATTGATGTTTACATATCTGTCAAATTGTTTTTCTTTTTCTAATGACATGGACTTACTTTATTTGAAATAATAAACATGATTTTTTTTTTTTTACTTTTGACAGAAAAAAAACGTTTGGTCCCTTAATTATTACAATCAACTAAAGTATGAACTAAACCATTTATTAATAAATTTAAATTATTTCTTATTTTAAAAATGTTACGACTCAATATTTTTTTGTTTCTCTTTATAGACTGCTGTTTTGAAGTAAAACCTAGTGTTTATATTTTGATTCATTAGTACTATGCATTATTTAACTCATCTATAAACCACATTATCAATTGTGATGTTTCACACTGACTGTTGCAATGCACTAATGCATACATAATAAATGCAGTACAATGTTTCTTTTCATTTTCAGCTTCCTCTAACTTGTGTATCCTTGTCACGGCTGACTGGAGGTGAATGTTTTTAGAATCTGAAACATTTTTGAACTTCTTCTTGTAATTTTGTGAAGGCATAATGTCAATCCTAACTAAAAGCGCTTTTCATGTCAGAACTTTTAAGTTAAATGTATTAACTCAATACATAAAATTCAGAAGTTCATGTGATTTTGGGAAAAAATCATTCCATCCAATTGATCCTGCAGGGATCCAGGAGGAAACGGTTGGAGCCAATTCCAGCAGTCAACCAACATGGCAGACATCTCTGGTCCATCACAAGGCCAGTACAGAGACAGACACATGGATGAATAACAATGCAAATACACACACAAGCACACATGACTCTATACCGTGTGAGGAGGGGTTAATGCAAAGCTTTCATTTCTTTAGTCTCTATTTATCTAGCAGCACAGAGGATGACAGAGAACAGAAGACAATCAACATAATGGATTTTATTGCAGGTCTACTGCTTTTAACCATTGGCTGGACGGGTAAACCTGCTTATTAAACCTGCTCTCCAATTTTTTTGTTTTCTACCAACAGGACTGAATTTTTTGCTGATTTTTGTTGTTGTCTTGACAGGTCTCAGTTGCCAGAATTTACAATCTGGGTCAGTGGTTAAAAGACCAGGAGAATCCCACAAACTGACCTGCACAACCTCCGGATTCATATTCAGCAGCAATAATATGGTCTGGGTCAGACAGGTTCCTGGCAAAGGATTGGAATGGATCGCATTTATCGGTAGTCGCAGTAGAAACATTTACTACTCTCAGTCAGTTCGAGACCGGTTTTCCATCTCCAGAGACAACAGCCAACAACAGCTGTATCTGCAGATGAACAGTCTAAAGACTGAGGACACAGCAGTGTATTATTGTGCTCGAGAGCCACAGTGAGAGACGTTAACAAAAGAGTCTTACAAACACTATTTCCTCTTTTTAACATCAACACAGTAAACATTCAGTTACTCCTTCAACTTATCCTACATTACTGGTTTTACACATTGAAGGCTAATTAACAGAGCTGCTCCACACATATAAGGGGTCATGGTAACAAAAATGAACTTGAAGTGAATTGAAGGTGTGAAATACTGAACATGTTAAAACTGAGTGTCATAAAAACCAATATGTGATTAACAAGGTTATTACCGTTAACGAAAACTAACAAAATAACGAAAACTAGAAGTAAAAAAACATTTTCGTTAACTGAAATAACAATAAAAACGAGACTTTGCAAAAAAATTAAAACTATCTGAAACTGTGATGAGTGTTCACAAAACTAACTAAAATTAACTGAATTTGTAGAGATAATGTGCTAAGTTTTCGTTTGTGTGTCTCATGCATAAGTATGAATTCTAGTCTCGGGTTGTTGTTTTTCTTTCTCGCTGTGTCGCATTACGCCAGCAGATAGCTGGTACGTCAGTCAAGTCATCTGAGCGGTCCGTCCACACCTAGCGTCATGTCAGTAAAATTTGGGATAAAGCACAACAGTCCAAATTGGGATTACTTTGAATAAGACTGCGTTTTAGACAAAGTGTCTTGTAGTGTAAGGTGACCAGACGTCCCCGATTTAGATGGCGTGTCCCCGGCTATAGCTGTCCCTGGAAATTTCTCAGATTTTAGCATTTTGTGAATGAGAAATGCTGTGTGTAGACTTACTACGGTAGCCGGGGGTAGAAAGCGCGAGTGAACATGTTGCGCGCTTAGTGCGCCGCCTTGGACTGGGCTGATCCTGACCATGATGAAGGTTTGTTTTGTGGTAGGAAACATTACTAGTGTTGTCCACATTTCAAAAAAAAGTAAAAAAAAAAAAGGTTTACCTTTACTAAAGGTGAGGACACAAATGCTAAAGATAGTTTTTATGAATGAACAGAACAGCAAATAGGAAGACAACAGCACAACTCCCTGATTTGGGAATATGGAGCTACAGTGTCAACAAAGATTCGTCCAAAGTAAGATGTTTTAGAATTGATTGGTGATCTTTAGTTTATATTTCCTGAGTTATTTATTAGTTGTTTTGCTAATTTATTATAGTGATTTTTGAGCTCAGGCTGAGGGGTGTTTTCCACTCAGTTTGGACATATGAAAGTTACTGAAAGGAGTCAGTAACAGTGAAAGTGAATGAGGTAAGAACTGCATGAACTGAGAATGATGAGAAGGGAGAGATAATCACCTGGTCAAATGGGCATCTCTTCTGTTGAATGAGCCTGTAGCTCCAAGTAAAAATGGTTGTTTTTTTTCTTTTTGCTAAATATGACAGTTTTGATACTACATCAACTGAGGATAATTCAAGTTAGTATTTAAAGGATTATCCTAGTTTCCTAGTATCTAAAAATATCCAACTACTTAGGGGTATCTGAAACAGAAACCCTATTTTATTTGTTAAATTGCAATTTTTCAGTTTTCATGTTATATGGTCTAATGTTTTTGAAGAGGATTGTGATTATATTATGTCTGTTTTAGAATAGTGAACATCTGATAGAAGAGGAGAGAGGAGGAAAATAAGCATTTTCAAAAAATAAAAACTAAACTAAACTAGAAAACAAAGGCTAAAAACTAATTAAAACTAACTAAAATTGCAAAACTATTAAAACCCTGGTGAGTAATTTAGCCTCTGTAAAAATTAGAATCCATGAATTTGGATGTAATTCAAATGATAACATGGTAAGTATTAATGTTATAAATATTAAGGTTATCAAATTTAACGTTGCCTGTTTTCATTCACTGCCTTTTTTAGCACCTCCATTTTTACCACTTCCGTTTTAGCGCCCAGGTTGAGTCTCCAGACTCTCCACCTCATACTCTCTTTAACCTTTTAAGCCCTAAGGGGTTTTAGAGCAATTTCCGCCTAAAATTACATACCTTAAATAAATCAAGTGTAGCTCCACAACTACAAGGACTACATGCAAACGTTTGGTACCTGTGTAAAGGTAATACATAAATAAATATATTTCCAGTGGAACCACTGTTGCAACTGTTACAATGTCTTATTTATTCATGATTAAACACAGAAAAAGTTCTATTTTTTGGCCCTCGCCTTAATTTTTTTCTAAATAAACACTGTAAAACACCATGGAAATACTTTGGAAATGCTAGGAGAACCCCCAGGTTGCATTGATCAACATCTTAGCTGTAACTGCAGCAAATTTGGACTGAATCAATTGAAGCATTTATGTTCCACAAAAGTTTTAGTGGGCAACGTGGCTGGCAGAGCTGGGATTTCGGCCAAATTTTAGCCAAATGTGCCAAAACTGTGCCGAATGTGTTTTTCACCTCATAAAAGGGAATCTGGTCAAATAAAAGTACTGATTACCTTTGTAGGAGTCAGTCTGCTGTTGTAATTATGATTATTGATCAATTAATATTTATCAAGAATTACAATTGAAAATCATAATCTGACAAAATTAATTTCCTAACCAAAATCCTCAGTCAGTCAGTCAGTCAGCTGTCCTTTGGTGTTGTAATTATGGCTCAAGGCCTCTGATAATTACAATTATTAAATGTCACTGTTTAATCAACCATTTCTGCCGAAACGTGGGGAACTTTAACCTTATTTTGACTGACAAATCACTCTTGCACAAAATAAACACAAAACGCCTTCTCTTTATCTACGTGAAAATTTATTAAATCAATCAGCCTGATACAATCAACTCTCCGATTCAATAATCTCCACCTACTCAAACATGCAAAGTTCTACACAAAAGGGTAAAATATCTAACTAACAAAATAAAGCAAAACAGCAGTGTGCGTGAATAGAATCAACCAGCAGTTATGGCAAAAATGGTAATATGACAAAGGAATATGGTGTTGAACGGAGTTTGGGAGCAGCCCGCTAGAAAGTGTAGCTCAGCGGGACATGGGCTGTTATAAAACTCCCCCAAGCAAAGTTGTAAACTCAGCTTAGACAAAGGATCATAAACTTTTTGGCGGCAAGTTAGCAAGCAGTAAAGTTTGAGACAAAGAAAATGGTGAATTTCACCATGAGGTTATTATTGCAGTCCAGTTCTACCGCGCACCTGCGCTCCGGTGTTCGCACGGTAAGAGACACAAACTTGTGAGGCACGGCGGCCTCAGAAATCAATACAGCACATCAGAGTTTCAATACAATGTTGCATGCATATACAATTCAGAACACATCAGACTACAAGTAGCAATCCTACTCTACCCTGCCCAGACTATTCCTAATAAAGAAAAAAAATAAATAAATAAAGGATGGTCTTACTTTGTCGAGCCGTCCTTCAGGGCTGCGAGTGCGAGGGGAAGAGGAGGAGGGTGAAAGTTGGAAGTTAACGTGCGTCCACGGTTAACTTTGGGAAGAGCGGTCAATCTTCGTCCTTTGGCCTACTTGGCAAAAAGGAAAAATATGATCTGACCGTCAGCAGTCGACTAGAACAAAAAACAAGGTGGCGATCGTCTCCTTGAAACTCCGTGGTTTTTTTGGTTACGTGTTAAACTCACGCCTTCGATTGGTAAAGTTGAAATTTCTGGTCTTCTTATTCCAGAAATTTCTGTCATGAACGTTCTTTTCGTTGGCCAACGCAGGAGAATAAATGAAGACTCCACGTGGGACCTCTTCTTCTCCAGAGGATGCTTCAGTTGCGTGGTAACCGTGTCGAGGTCTCCAGCTGAAGGCAAGGTTTAAAGCGTCTGCCTTCCCATATAACCTCGTGTGACGTCAGACTTGGGACGTCCCCGTCCTACCAGCCGCAGTGCCCACTGGGATTTGTAGTGGCGGACAATACTGGATACATTGGCCGATGATGTCGGAAGGCCTGGTGGTGTCCAGCAATGTGTAAATGGTCCAATATTCAGCAAACAAGTGGTCCAACACTGCATATGACATAGCCTTTGGTCATGATATTTACCCTGTGTATAATCAAAATGTATTATTGTGCACAGCATAATATCAATATAATGAATAAAAAACAAGTTGAATTGTATAGTTTTATCTCCAAACAATGGGATTTTATTGAAAACAAGAATTTTCAATGGAAAACAATGTCAACAAATGTGCAAAGAGCAGTTATGTATAAAAAACTGTGTAAACAAATGTTGAAAACCCTAACCTTAACACTGTAATGACACATCAGGCTTATTTTGTAACTACAATGGTGTGTAGAATAGACGTCTCACCTCAAAGAAGAAGATAAAGGCTCAAGCGAAGTGGTGGGAGGCTGGGTCCTTTGAGTTTCAGACGGTCCTGCATCCTCCTGGCTTTAAAAATATAGAAATAGATTAGTTCATAGCTAAGTTTTCTGTTTACAAGATGATAAATTATTTGCTACTGTACTCCAAAAATAGCCAAATAACACAAAACAGCAATGTTATAAAACAGTAGTGTAATTGGTAAAGTGTAAATAATAAAACAGATTCATAACAAGCTTTCATCCAGTCACCATATAGGACAGGTATGTATTTCTTTTTAGTGCTGGAGTGGGGGGAGGGACGCAGGGTCATTGTCTAAGTTTTCTGGTTACAAAACTAAAATAAATATGCCATATCATCGCTGTTTGAAATAACAGCCATGTAATATAAAGACGCTGGAAATAAAAAGTAACGGTATTACTTACTCATGAATCGGGTCAATGAGAAGAAGTTGCTCATCTTCTTCCTCATCAAAATCCACGGTTGTGTCTGAAGAATCCTCTATGTCAGTATTGCTCAACCTGATAATTTCCTCCAACGCTTCCTGAGTGGTCATCTGCCTCTTGTGCTCCATTTTTATAAAAGAAATCCAACAAAAAAAACACCGTCCAAGCAGAACAACAAGCTGACTTTCTCTACAGCTGTGCGTAATGACACCTGTGCACAAAACAGCTGAGACTGCCAATTTTATAACCTCCGTTGTGCACGGAAATTACGCCACAGGAAAACGTCGGGCAAACACGTGACATACGTCGTTCGAAAGGTGAGGGTCTCTAGTTTCCGTACATACTAGTCAAGTGGGGGCGGACAATACTGGCCCAATACCCACACTACACCCTACGCCCCTCTATGAAGTATGTACTTTGTACAAGTGCATGTAGGGGTTCAAGTGCGCAGGTTACAAGTTAGCAAAATTGGAGAATTGGGACAGTAGGGGTTACGTCATCGACCTGCACCTCTGCACCGTAACTGCAACATCAAAAAGGGCGGGAACCAGCGCTGTTTTCACAGTCTTGCTGCTAAAAAAAACTATTTAAAACTGCAACCAGCAATTGTTTTGAGGAGAAAAAAGTGCAGGAAGCGAAGGAGGCTTATACACCAGACTCTCGCCGCGCCAGTGTTTGTTTGAAAGGTAACTTCAGTGTTATGGCCTACTGACTGCCCAGACTCACTCCGAACCCAGTGGTTTCTTACAATGTTGAGCCTGGAAAACCAAAAAAAAAATTTATTTGTCGGCTTGCTGTCTAAAGTTTACGCAGTTCTTATTATTCTGATTTGATGGTTGATTACGTTGATGGTTGTGATTGGCTTTTGGTCAGAACGCCATCTGCAGCAGTGAATTGTGGGTAATATATTTCGGCGAAATCTGCATAGATGCGGGCTTCGCTGAAGTGTGGATTGAGGGCAAAAAGGGGGCGGGGCTAAGGACCACTCTGGAGAATTGCGACACACTACGCACTCGAACCCATCAACGGGAACGCACAATTCAGGGACACAAGGGTGGAAGTGCGAGTATTGTGATAGGACCACTATGTCTGTGTACGGAAGCATTTTCCCGAAAGAAACGCCACTTCCGGTAGGACCTTAAAACAACTTCCTGTGTTTTTAAAGTGCTGTAAAACCAAAAGAATTTGTGAAAAACAAATTTGACGACTTGATTTATCAACATTACAGCCTCATCTTCCGAAATATTTAGAAAAATAAAAACTTAACTGTGTTTTAACCACTTTTACGGAAAAAGGGTAGGTGGGGCTTTATCATACTGGAAATCAGGCGCATTCTCCGGAAGAGGGAGTGATTGCTCGGTTGGCTGACAAGAAATCACTCCCTGACGAGAAACGGCGAACCTCTTTTTTTAAATTAAGTGGTAGCTTAATAAACTGAGTAATTATTTAAGTTCAACAAACCTACATTCCTGCCCAAAAACATCCTAAAAGTTTATTTGGGGTCACAGAAAGTATATTATTTACATTTTTATTTAAAATTTTTGCCAGCATTCGCCGCCATTGCTGCCCTAGCTCGACCAATCCGAGTCGGCCTGTAGTGAATCATGGGAAATTGTGGGTCACGGACTACAAAACTCTGCTGTCGCGTTGGGGCTTCTGCCGTATTCCAATCTACTGGAAGTAACAAAACTGAATAACAAAAAACACACTGTGAGCGCAATGCATGATAAAACATAAACGTTAAATTTGATAACCTTTATATTTATAACATTAATAGTTACCATGTCATCATTTTAATGAGCTCCAAATTCACAGATTCTAATTCTGACAAAGGCGAAATTAATCTCATGTTGGTTTTTACCATGTTCAGTATTTCAGACCTTCAATTAATTTCAAGTTAATTTTTGTTGTTACTTTGACCCCTCATACAAACACACTTTCATCCATTAAAATGATAATTACAAAATCAGTGCCACTTTTTTTGCATAAAGTTTGCAGTTAATTAAAATTAATAATCCCAATTTAGTTTGGGCTCATAATATGGCAACATAGCATAAAGCTTAATTTTAAAAAAATCCAGTTTCCAGTGAATAAACAACAGAAAACAATATGAGATCTACCTGATACTGAGTGTCTCAATGAAAGAGTTTCAGCTACTCAGGTCATGGAGAATTGGAGCATTCAATTTTCCACAGAAGGTTAGACCTGGGATCTGGAAATGACGTCCCACTCAAGTTAAGTTCTAGTTGCATAATGAAAAACAGTAGGATTTGGTTATTATTGTGTAAAGTGGCCAGGCTAACTGCTTTTAGCTTATTAACTAACCTTACTTTTTATTTTATGCACTTGTTTTATGCACTAGTGGTACCTGTTCACAAATAAACGACTTAGCATAGTGACGTGGGTTTAGTAGGATTTAAACCATTACGAGGTAAAATAAAACACTTAGTCCTCCAATTTTTACAAAATTTTAAAGAGCGCCAGCCATATTGAATTAGACCTTGAGATCAAAATGTCCAAGTCTGTTTTTTCTGGAATTCCAACTATTCTATGATAAAGAACCCACCAAGAAAATAGGTTTTACTTGATTGTCTGGTTCAGGATGGTAGGAATATGTTGTTCAGAGGCTTTGGGATTTTGGACATGATGACCTTGGTTTGGAGTTGCTTTGATCAGAGGTTGTCAGACCCCATCAGACTGCTCTCTGACATGTTTAGAGGTCTGCAGAAATATCTTTCAGTCTTTGTTGTGTTATGTGAGCCTCAGCTATTGCTGTGTTCTCTGGAGAGGGGAGGGTGGAACTCTGGAAATAAAATGTATAATACAAACATGACGTGAAAGATCATATTTTATTGCTAAACTGTTAAAAACAATAGATCTTTCTATTAAACCACATTTATTTGTAGGCGTAATTTATAACTTTAGAGGACAGCTAAGACATGTTTTTCTGTCCTCAGTAGAACCTATCACACTTACTTTGATGAAAAAAAAAAGGTAGCACACAGTTAACTAGTCTAGAACTTTGCCAGTGATTTTGTTTCAGATCTTCCTTGAAAGTTAATGGTAAAGTATTTTAACCCTTCGTTGTAAATGGAATTTTGACGAAAATTCAATCTGGAAGACTTTCTCTCGTGCCACATTTCAGGTCTTTCGCAGTCTCTGTCCAGCTGCCAATGTTCAACCCACTCCTATTCGACCCCTCGAAGACCAGAAACTGGATTAATCCCTTCTAGCCATTCTCTGCTCCAATCAGCAAAATACTACCGTAATTCAGGTCTAGCTCCTTCCACATTCAGATCATATTTTTTCACCTGGCAAACGTCTAAATTCTGCCTCACCCATCATACCCCTCTGTATCCATTCCGCATTCAAACAGTCCTGGCCTTCATAACCTTTTTTTGCACTGAGGTATCAGAACTACTTTCACTATAGTCAATATATCACAAAAGGTGTTGTGTGGACTGGTAATCATGCCTAGTCAATGGGGAAAAGATTGCTCTGCACCCACCATAGTGCCAACACCCAGGGCCAATCAAAACTTTAGTTATTCTAATGTTTATGTTCCTAAAATCTGAGAGAAACCCTACATATGCACAAGGACAAGATGAAAAATCCACATGTCATATTGCTATTTTTACCTGACCTTAGAGCAAGCAACAACTAAGGACCCAAGAACCAGTTTTTACAGATATATTAAAAAGCCACAATAAGTTTGAGCGACGAGTATCTTCTGGTCAAGGAGGCTTCTCTGGAGGCAGACAGACACATTAGTAAAGGTACTAGATAATAGTTCAGAATGAAAGTGCAGGAATATGGGGGAGCTACTGAAGGCTGTAGTTGATTTTGTAGATGAGGGGTGAAAGTGTGTCCTTGATGGCTGAGGTTGGCAGGTCATGGAAGGCTCTGTATGTAACAATGGTTTGTCTTGACAGCAGCTGTTGGAGGGTGGACAAGCAGGCGGCAGTCAGAGTAAGTACGGAGCATTCCCCGCAGTGTGTCCCTGTGCGACAGAGAGGACGGAGCGAGAAAGATATTTAAAGGGGGA